>JAWMAR010000712.1:0-183288 GCA_036785375.1 Leucoraja ocellata | reverse complement strand
GTGTATGTGACGGAAATAAACTTGACTTGACTTGACTTGAATAGCCATGATCATATTGAATGGCAGTGCTGGCTCGAAGAGCCGATGGCCTATTCCTGCACCTATTTTCTATGTTTCTATGCTTGAGTATATGGCAATAAAACTCGATCACTTGATTTTGAAGCATTCATGCATGATGGAGGTATAATGTAGTCACAGAGTGATACAGTGTGAAAACAGGCCCTTCGGTGCAACTTGTTCACACCCGCCAACATGTCCCAGCTACACCACCTGCTTTTGGTCCATACCTCCAAACCTGTCCTATCCATGTATCAGTCTAACTTTTTCTTAAATGTTGGGATGGTCCCTGCCTCAACTACCTCCTCTGGCCCCTTGTTCCATACACCCATCACCCTTTGTGTGGATAAAGTTACCCCTTAAAAAGTTACCTCTTAAAAATACTTCACACAAAAAACATTGAAATCATACTTCTACAGTGCACTAAGACATGATTTTAATACATCAAATTTCAAAAGGTTCCTACCCTGGGAGGGGGGACACCCTTCTTCCACACTCTCTCCCCACTTGGTTGCTCCACTCCCTCACCGGGTACCCCCAAGGCCAGTGATCAGTGATCGCACAGCCTCCCCCCTTTCAAAAACGTTCCAATCCAATATAAAGCACATTCAAGTGTAAGTTGAAAGACTCGCTACAGTATGCACCATATTGCACAATTTCAAGCTGAAAAATGCAAATGTTCCGTACCAATGGGAGAGGGACACCCTCCTTCCTCCCCCCCCCCCCCCCCGGTCGCTATGCTCCCTCGGGCTTGGTCTTTTGCAATTTCTCACTCCCAACTCTCACCCAATATTGACAGCCATGCAGACACACACACACACAGGGAGACAAACCTACACACACACAGGGACACACACACACACAGGGAGACCCACACACACACACAGGGAGACACACACACAGGGACACACATGGGGAGACAAAACACACACACAGGGAGACACACAGAGACACGCTCACACACACAGGGAGACACACACACACACACAAGGAGACCCATACAGGGAAACAGACACACATCTTTCCTTCCCCCCTCCATCCTCCCCCTCCCTCCCTCTTTCCTCCCCTTCCTCCCTCTTTCCTCCCCCTCCCTCTCTTTCCTCACGCTTCCTCTTTCTCACTTTTCTCCTTCTTCATCCCATTGCTACATTCCCTCCCCCAGTCTCTCTTTGCCTCCATCCCTCCCTTTTTTTCTTTCTCTCTCTCTCTTTCTCCCCTCCCTCTCTTTCCCCGGCTGCCCAATGTTGTCCCCAGCGTCCAGCGGGCACGGTATAGCGTGGATTGGCGGCGCTGGCGCTGCTGTGCGAGTTGAAGGGCAGGAGGGAGGGAGGGAGCGAGGTTGCCGCGGCAGCCGGAAGCGCAGCGCTCGCAGACGGCGAACAAAAGCGCTGACACACGCTGCCCTGGACCGACGCGCTTCCCCAATCCGTGCAGATCGCTGTCATGTGGCGCAAAGAGACAAACTGTGCAACAAAGATCCTATAGCTCCGCTACAGGATCTTTGCTATGCAGGGACTGAAGACAGCGTGAGAATTCTGTCTTCAGCGTGAGGGCGTGAGAATTGGCTGAAATGCGTGAGTGTCACGCTCAAAGCGTCAGAGTTGGCAGCCCTGGTGTACAAAATCATCAGAGGACTAGATCGGTTAGACCAGTGGTTCCCAATGTGGGGCGTACGCCCCACAGGGGGGCAATTTGATTTTTAAGGGGGGCAATTGTATTTCTTTTTTTAAAACAATTTTTTAGTAATTTCTTGCTCAGAACTTTAACTGTCTTTTGTTTATTTCATTTTTCTTTTTCATGGATGCCATGTTCTTTTGAAGCTTGTTTAAACCAAGGTATTGGCGTTTTAAGCTTCTTCAGCTGAAACGGAGTTCACTTTTTAAATGATAATAATTATATATCACCACATGGGGGGGGGGGCATCAGGATTTTAGAGGCGATTAGGTGGGGCATGGCCAAAAAAAGGTTGGGAACCACTGGGTTAGACGCACAGAGTCTCTTGCCCAGACTAGGGGAATCGAGAACCAGAGGACATGGTTTTAAGGTGAGAGAGGCGGGGGTGGGGAAAATTTGAATAGGAATCTGAGGGGCAACTTTTCCACACAGTGGGTGGGTGTATGGAACGAGCTGCTGGAGGAGGTAGTTGAGGCTGGGACTATAACAACACTTGGGCAGGTACATGGTTTGGAGGGATATCGGCCAAACGTGGGCAGCAGGTGGGATTAGTGTAGATGGGGCATGTTGGCCGGTGTGGGCAAGTTGGGCCGAAGGGCCTGTTTCCACGCTGTATCACTCTGTCTCTCTCTCCCCCTCTCTCTCTCTCTCTCTCTGTGTGTGTCTCTCTCTCTCTCTCTCTGCTACGGGGGATTTGGGCGAACGTAGACACGATTCAGACAATGCCACCTGCGGGCTGGCAGGGTTAATGGGCCGAAGGGCCTGTTTTGGCCGCTCCGGGTTCCACACATCCACGCCGTTGTCCCGCAAGGTCGGCTTGGTGAGGGGTTTGGGGCAAATGGTTTGGAAATGAGACATAAATCGGCCTGAAGGGCTATATTAAGGGCGAATATAGAGTTATTAGAAGAGGGGATCGGCCTGCAAGCGCCTGCGCATGCTCCCTCTACTGCATTAAAGGGAATGCATGCATCACTGGCTGCATTGCTGCCTCTCCCGCATTTATCCTTACCTGCATTTTTTTGCAGCTGGATTCCCGCATCACTTCCGGTTGAGTGGCGAACCTCTCGTTCACAAAGGCGCTTCCGGAGGGAGTGGGGACGCTTTAGGACGACGCACCGGCGCTGACAAAGCGGAACGGCGGGTCTCAGGCGTCCGGGTGGAGGGCGAAACGCCACAGTTTTTAGTTCTGGGGTGTTTTTTTTGTTTGTTTTTGGTGCATTGATGATGGTATAGTAGTATTAGTATATCTTTATTGTCATTTTCCTGAGTATTCACATACCCAGAGGAAACAAAAAAACGTTCAGTGCGCAGTAAAAAATAAATATAAATAAAAATACATATATCATGAACAAATTAAACACTCTACTCTCTACTAAACATCAACAGGCGTTCCGATCGGCAGCGGCACGACAGTGGCTCTGCTGCAGTGTGTCCAGGTTGGGGGTTGGTGCGCGATACTTTGGCAGGGGGCAAAGTCCGTTTATCAGTCTTATAGACTGCGGGAAGAAGCTGAGGAGCATCCTACTGGTTTTGCAGCTAATGCTCCTGTACCTCTTCCCAGATGGCAGGATGGAGAATATGGGATACGATGGGTGGTAGGGGTCTTTGATGATGGAGATGGCTCTGCTGATACATCTCTTCCTTATATGTCCTGTATATGTCCAGCATGGTGGGATGGAGAGGTAAAAGGAGGGGGAGGGGGGGGTGGGGGGTTGACGATGAAGGGATGGAGAGAGGGACAGAGGGAGGGAGAGTGTGAGAGAACGTTTGGGAGAGTTTTAAGAAAAATTTCAGGAAGTTTTGGAGAGATTGAGAGAGAGAGGGGCAGGGAGAGAAAGGGAGGGGGCGAGGGAGAGAGAGGGGAGGTGGAAGAGAGAAAGTTTGGGAGAGTTTTGAGAAGGTTTTTAGAATTTGAGTACGTTTTGGAAAGATTGGGAGGGAGAGGGAGAGGGAGAGAGAGATGGGGGGATGAGTGTGAGAGAAAGTTTGGGAGAGTTGGAAAGATTTGAGAATGTTTTGAGATCGTTTTGGAGAGTGAGAGAAAGGGTAAAAGAAAAGTTGGTGAGGGAGAGAGGAGGAAGGAGAGAAGGAGGAGAGACATAATAGAGATAGGGGGTAGGAATTTTGGAGAGTTTTGAGGAATGTCGGACTCCTTTCCTCTCTCCCTCCCTCTCTCTATCCCACCTTCCCTCCCTCTGTGTGCACGGCTGCCAACATTGGGTGAGAGTTGGGAGTGAGAAATTGCAAGTGACAAAGCCCGAGGGGAGCATAGCAACTGGGGGGGGGGGGGGAGGAGGAGGGTGTCCCTCTCCCATTGGTATGGAACATTTGCATTTTTCAGCTTGAATTGTGCAATATGGTGCATACTGTAGCGAGTCTTTTAACTTACCACTTGAATGCAATATATGTGCTTTAAATTGGATTGGAGCGTTTTTGAAAGGGGGGAGGCTGTGCGATCACTGGCCTTGGGGACACCGAGTGAGGGAGTAGAGCAACTGAGTGGGTAGAGGGTGTGGAAGAAGGGTGTCCCCCTCCCAGGGTAGGAACCTTTTGAAATTTGATGTATTAAAATCATGTTTTAGTGCACTGTAGAAGTATGATTTCAATGTTTTTTGTGTGAAGTATTTTTAAGAGGACACTTTTTAAGGGTTAACTTTATCCACACAAAGGGTGATGGGTGTATGGAACAAACTGCCAGAGGAGGTAGTTGAGGCCGGGACCGTCCCAACATTTAAGAAAAAGTTAGACTGATACATGGATAGGACAGGTTTGGAGGTATGGACCAAAAGCAGGTGGCGTAGCAGGGACATGTTGGCGGGTGTGAACAAGTTGCACCGAAGGGCCTGTTTTCACACTGTATCACTCTGTGACTACATTATACCTCCATCATGCATGAATGCTTCAAAATCAAGTGATCGAGTTTTATTGCCATATACTCAAGCATAGAAACATAGAAAATAGGTGCAGGAATAGGCCATCGGCCCTTCGAGCCAGCACTGCCATTCAATATGATCATGGCTATTCAAGTCAAGTCAAGTTTATTCGTCACATACACATACGAGATGTGCAGTGAAATGAAAAGTGGCAATGCTCGCGGCTATTCATCTAAAATCAGTACCTCTTTCCTGTTTTTTCTCCGTATCGCTTGATGTCGTTAGCCCCAAGAACTAAATGTAACTCTCTCTTGAAAACATCCAGTGAATTGGCCTGCACTGCCTTCTGTTGCAGAGAATTCCACAGATTCACTACTCTGCGTGAAGAAAGTTCTCATCTCAGTCCTAACTGGCCCCCCCTTTATTCTTAAACTGTGACCCATGGTTCTGAATGCCCCCAACATCGGGAACATTTTTCCTGCAGTTACAGTAAGTGAAAATCTAGCAGGCAAGCAGGATGCTTTCACCAACCACCCCTGTTTGAAGTCCACTATCTTCCACCGTATCTACCCAGTGCTTGGTACTTACTTCCAGCAGCCACTGGTTGTCCTCCAGGATGCACCGAGCCGCAGCCTGATCCATGCCGGTCACCTGGGCGAATTCGGCACAGAGACTCTCACGGCAGCGGCGCAACGCTTCGAAACCTCCGACAGCCCGGGACTCTTGCACTGAAGCTGCTCCATGGCCGGAGCTGCAGTGAGCGACTCACCAGCCCAGCAAACACTCGCCAGCCCCGTTCCCCGTCCGCATCTGTCCCCGCCGCTGCTTCTGCTTCCAACACCCGCGGCCCATGCAGTTGATATGAGTTTTGACATTTTTGTTGATCACAGAATTTCTCACAACAGAGCGAGAGAAATTTGTGATCAGCGTGAGAATTTGGTGAAATGCGTGATTCTCATACTCAATGCATGGGAGTTGGCAGCCCTGCCTCTCATCCCCTCTCCCTCTTCCCCCGCTCTCTCTCCCCCTCTCTCTCTCCACCTCTTTCTCTCCCCTCTCTCTTCCCTCCCACCTCACTCTCATCCCTCTCTCCCCCTCTCGTTCGCTCTCTCCTCTCCTCCCCTCTCTCTCCCCCTCTCTCTCCTCTCTCCCCTGTTTCACCCCTCTCACTCTCTCCCCTTCCCTCTCTCTTCTCTCCCCCTCTCTCTCTCCCCTTTTTCTCCCCCCTCGCTCTCTTCCCCTCTCTCCCCTCTCTCTCCCCCCTCTCTCTCTCCCTCTCTCTTCCCCCTCTCTCCCGCCTCACTTTCCCCCTCTCTCTCGTCCCCCATTTTCCCAGCAGAATAAAGTCTGGGAAAATCTTAGAATCTTGGTTTATACTGATTATTGAAACAATGTATTAACATAGAGATGTATTGTCAGGGCACAGCACCATATTAGATATCTGTCTGAACTGCCTGTCCCAGCTAAGGACAAGGTAGTGACTTTCATTCAAGTCTTACAATCTTGTTTTAGTTCACAGACGGATGCTCATTCTGGAACCAAGATGGAAGTCAATTGAAAACAAAATGGAGTTAGTTGTCCTTCCGGAATGGGCAGCTGTACTGAAGCTGTGCCAAGATTTGAGAATAAGGCTGACATTGCAAATATATGGGTCCAGTATCCCTTGTT
Source organism: Leucoraja ocellata (assembly GCA_036785375.1). NCBI lineage: Eukaryota > Metazoa > Chordata > Chondrichthyes > Rajiformes > Rajidae > Leucoraja > Leucoraja ocellata. The sequence goes on along the minus strand of JAWMAR010000712.1, from coordinate 177,016 downwards.
TCTGTTAGGCTACCGATCTTTCACTCAGGTGTGTTTTATTGATAAGAAAATGTATAATTATTCTATCTTTTCTTTGTTCTTTGAGTGGAGCCCGAGAAGCAGCGTGTGTGCTCTTTGTAGATCTCGCCACTCCCGCCTGACAAATTTATTAAAATATTGCTTTATTGTTATTGTTATTGTTATTGTTATTGATAAATATTGTTTATCTTTAACAATTTGTTGCTGTCTGCTTTCTTTAAGAGACGAACTTTGACAACTGTGTTATTTGTAATTCTTCAGAATTCAGGTTGTGCTATCAATAATGAAAGAAAATGCCAACCATCCAGAAATGATCAGAAATTATTCTCGCCTCTCTGCATATCTGTAGCCGCTGGACAGTCGCACACCTCCCCACTACTTCAAAGATAGATCCTGCACTTGGAGACATTGTTTGGCCGCTGTTGTATTTTATTTGTTTCATGGATTTGATTAGATTAGGAGATGTTTCATTTCCTACAAGATTCTTTCCTCTGAGGAGTTTCTATAGCAACATGCCCACTCTTGCCTTTATGGAGAGACTGACGATTTGTACTGCAAGGTATGATGGACAAATAATGGATTAGATGTACAAAAGAAAGGCTTGACGCATTTGCGCCTTACGTAGCAAATAAAACAAGTTTATCGTGACCTCACAGTGTTCTTTGGAATTCTTCACAATTCATGTTGTACTATCAATAATGAAAGAAAATGCCAACCATCTCCAGAAATGATAAGAAATTATTCTATCCTCCATGCATATCTGTAGCCGTAGGGCAGACGCACACCTCCCCACTACCTCAAAGATAGTTCCTGCACTTGGCAATATCGTTTGCTGCTGGCGGCTGAAACACGGCGGCGGAACTACAGACATGGGTGAATCACCCTATGTGGGGATCCAGGGGGTAAATTACCCCGATGTGTGGGTCGGGTGTGAATGACCCTGGAGTGTGAGTCGGGGGGGGGGGGTGAATTACCCTGGTAGGAGAGTCGTGGTGCTGGTGCAGTGCGGTCAGGGACTCTGGGTGGGTGGAGGGACCAGAGTGTCCGCAAACCTGCTGCAGCTGACGTTGCCGGGTTTCCGTCCCCGTGTCTCTGCTGCCCAGAGCCGTGGCCCTGCTTCACCCGGCCCCGTATGTCTGTGTGTGTGCTGCCAACCCACTACCCGTCACAGTGCAGTGGTAGCCAGCTTGGGGGAGGAAGGGATGGGAGGTAGTCAGCTTGGGGAAGTAAGGGGAATGGGAGGTAGCCAGCTTAGGGGAGTAAGGAACAGCGGAACTGACATCCCCACGACACCATAGCTGCCACGAGGAGCAGCACCAACTCTCCTTCCTGACCGATCTCGGGCCTAGACCACCGAGGATGCCGCTGTCGTCGACCTGCCCGCGCGGCCTCACCCGTGGCCGTAGCCACCGATCTTCACTGACCCTCGCTGCCTCGCCAGAGCCGCTGACCCTCGTTGCCTTCCCGTTGCACTTCCGACCTTCGCCCGCTTGCCTTTCCACTCCCCGCAGGCCTCGACTAGCAACTCTGCCGGCCCTGGCCACTCCACCGCCCAACAGTGGGCAGCAGCCATCACCTTACCAGAGTCCTAGGCTCAGCACCGGGCCTGGAGTCTCCACGCTGCTGACTCTCACACCACATGGTCTGACTGTACTGGGTCCTAATGCTCTCCATCCTGCCACAGGGAAACTCAATAGACAATAGGTGCAGGAGTAGGCCATTTGGCCCTTCGAGCCAGCACCGCCATTCAATGTGATCATGGCTGATCATCCACAATCAATACCCCGTTCCTACCTTCTCTCCACATCCATATAACCATATAACAATTACAGAACGGCCATTCTAGTCCGTGACAAACACTTACTCTCACCTAGTCCCATCTGCCTGCACTCAGATCATAACCCTCCATTCCTTTCCTGTTCATATACTTATCCAATTTATTTTTAAATAATAAAATTTAACCTGCCTCCACCACTTCCACTGGAAGCTCATTCCACACAGCTACCACTCTCTGAGTAAAGAAGTTCCCCCTCATGTTACCCCTATGCTTTTGTCCCTTAATTCTCAAATCATGTCCTCTTGTTTGAATCTTCCCCACTCTCAATGGAAAAAGGTTATCCATGTCAACTCTGTCTATCCCTCATAATTTTAAAGACCTCTATCATGTCCCCCCTTAACCTTCTGAGCTCCAAAGAATAAAGACCTATCTTGTTTCACATGTCTCTGTAACTTAGGTGCTGAAACCCAGGCAACATTGTAGTAAATCTCTTCTGTACTCTCTCTATTTTGTTGACATCTTTCCTATAATTTGGTGACCAAAATTGTACATCATATTCCAGAATTGGTCTCACCAATGCCTTGTACAATTTTAACATTACAACCCAACTTCTACACTCAATGCTCTGATTTATAACGGCCAGCACACCAAAAGCTTTCTTTACCACCCTATCTACATGAGATTCCACCTTCAGGGAACTATGCACAGTTATTCCTAGATCCCTCTGTTCAACTGCATTCCTCACTCCCTACTATTTACCATGTACGTCCTATTTTGATTTGTCCTGCCAAGATGTAGCACCTCACACTTATCAGCATTAAACTCCATCTGCCATCTTTCAGCCCACTCTTCCAAATGGCTTAAATCTCTCTATAAACTTTGCCTGCTCTGAGCTAACTTAATTTCAAAATTGTTTCCTTAACTATGGCTTGATAACGGCAAAAAAAAGTATACTTAAATTTTGGAAAAATGCACCCACCCCAACGCTTAAAATGTGGATCACAAGCATGAAGATATGAGATTCAATCTAGCAGGAAAATCAGAACAATTCTTAAAGATATGGTCTCCTTTCATCGATTATAATCATCGAAGTATAATATGGTGCAACATAACTGGAAATTAACTGTTTCAGAACTGGGTGAGGGGTGTGGAAAGATATGAAGTAGGTATATTCCTTTTTTTTCCTATTTTTTTTGTTTGTTTTTCCTTTCTTGGTCTCTCTTTTTTTTCTACATCGTTATGGGCTCTCTCTCCCGATCTACCCACAAACTACCAACTGTTAACCAGGGGCTTACACATCATTACTTTCCCTAATCTTTTATTTTCTCTTTTTTACTTGCTTCTGTTATTTTCTATTGTTAAATTAAAAACAAGAAGCTGTACAAGAAATGTATTATGTTATATGCCACGGTTTATACGACTGTAAAAACAATTTTAAAATGTTTTAAAAAAATATAAAATTAAATAAATAAATAAAATAAAATATCAATTGATTTGACTGCCAAAAAAAAAAAAGACTTTGAAAATTTACTTCATTATCCACAACACCACCTAGCTTAGTATCATCTGCATACGTACTAATCCAATTTACCACACCATCATCCAGTCATTGATATATTTGACAAACACCAGTGGACCCAACACAGATCCCTGAGGCACCCCACTAGTCACCGGCCTCCAACCTAACAAACAGTAATCCACCATTACTCTCTGGTATCTCCCATTCAGCCACTGTTGAATCCATCTTGCTACTCCACTATTAATACCCAACAATTGAACCTTCTTAACCAACCTTCCATGTGGAACCTTGTCAAAGGCCTTACTGAAGTCCATATAGACAACATCCACTGCTTTACCCTCATCAATTTCCCTAGTAACCTCTTCAAAAAATTCAAGATTAGTCAAACATGACCTTCCAGGCACAAATCCATGTTGACTGTTCGTAATCGGACCCTGTTTATCCAGATGATTATAAATATTATCTCTAAGTATCCCTTGACTACAATATTTTTAAAGAGCCCTATCTAGTTCTCTCTTGAAAGTATCCAGAGAACCGGCCTCCACCGCCCTCTGAAGCAGAGAATTTCACAGAATCACAACTCTCTGTGGGGGAAAAAGTGTTTCCTTGTCTCCGTTTTAAATGGCTTACCCCTTATTCTTAAACTGTGGCCCTTGGTTCTGGACTCCCCTAACATCGGGACCATGTTTCCTGCCTCTAGCGTGTCCAAACTCTTAGGCCAGTATTTTACTAATTTTTTTAAACCCAACAGCAGGTTTCAGGATTACAAAAATGTTAATGTGAAATAATGTGCGCATTGCGCACATCACGAGCGCGTAGCATGATGTCCCTCGATGCCAGGGTCCGTGGCCCGCTTAAGGGCCCTGGAAGATCAGGGTTTTAGATTCTCTCTGATGCATTCTGAGCCTTATTTTGGAGCATTTTTGCTGCCAGAGGAGGTAGCTAAGGCTGGGACTATCCTAATGTTTAGGAGACATTTGGACATGTACATGGATAGGGCAGGTTTAGATGGATATGGCCCAAACGCGTGTGAGTGGGTCTAGTGTAGATGGGACATGTTGGTCGGTGTGGGCAGGTTGGGCTGAAAGGCCTGTTTTCACAGAGGACAGTGTGACAGGCCTGTAGTCATTAAGACGAGTAATCCTTGCCCTTTTAGGTACTGGGACAATAGTGGAGGCTTTGAAGCAGACAGGTACATGTTTGCAGGGACTGGTTAAAATGAATATTTGGGTGTGAAGTGGTGATTGGAGTGGGGTGGGTGTAGAAGGGCCCAGTCTTTGCAGACTGAGGTCAGGCTGTGAGTGGGTGTGAAGTGTTGGTTTGGGTGGGAAAGGGTCCACTCTTTTCCTACTGGAGTCTTGCCTTAAGTAGGTGTGAAGTAGTGAATGGGAAGGAGAGGGTGCAGGGTCCATTCTTTGCAGACTGGGGTATGGCTGTGTTTGTTGGGGGGGGGGGGGGGGTTCCTCGTGTAATTGGTAATTTCTTGCATGCCCTTCCAAACTGAAGATGAGTCACTAGCTGAGAACTTGCTCCTCAACTTCTCAGAGTATTTTTCCTTGGCAGCTCTGATTCCACTTCTCAGCTCTTTATGGATTAGGCTATATTTTAACTCTTTAACGATTAGGCTATCGGCTTGACGCATATTTGCCCCCACCCTCTTGATCTCAAAATGGAAATGTTACATCTATGTATAAAGATCCCATTAAAATGTGTATTTGCCACAAACTATGGAATTCATATTTTTCAGTATTGTTATCAAAGAAAAAAGCAGTTCCAATTGTTTAATATTATTTGATATTGTTTAATATTATTCATATGGAGGAGAAAATATAATAGCTCTAAAACCTACCTTAATTTTCACGAAAGATAATCCCCCTTTCCCTCTGCCCTCCACCTCTCTCTCCTTCCCCATCTCTCTCTCTCCCCTCCCCTCCTTCCCCTCTCTCTCCCCCTCCCATTCCTCCCCCTCTCACATTCTCCCCCTCTCACATTCCTCCCTCTTTCACCAAGGGAGGGAGAGAGTGAGTTAGGGGAAAGGGAGAGGAGAGACAGTTAGGGGAAAGAGAGGGGGAGAGAGAGGAGAGAGAGTGAGGTGGGAGGGAGAGTGAGGTGGGAGGGAGAGTGAGGTCGGAGGGAGAGTGAGGTGGGAGGGAGGGGAGGGAGAGGGGGAGAGAGAAGGGAAGAGAGGAGAGAGAGAGGGGGAGAAGAGAGAGGGAAGGGGAGAGAGAGGGGTGGTTGAGGATAGAGAGCGGAAGAGAGGGGGGAGAGAGAGAGGGATGAGTGAGGTGGGAGAGAGAGAGAGGAGAGAAAGAGAGGTGGAGAGAGGGGAGGGAGAGAGAGAGAGGGGGGGACTGAGGGGGATAGAAAGGCAGAGCTGCCAACTCCCATGCATTGAGCGTGAGAATCACGCATTTTTTGAAATTCTCACTCTGATCACAAATTTCTCTCGCTCTGTTGTGAGAAATTCTGTGATCAACGAAAATTTCAAAACTCATATCAACTGCATGGGCCGCGGGTGTTGGAAGCAGAAGCAGCGGCGGGGACAGATGCGGACGGGGAGCGGGGCTGGACAGTGTTTGCCGGGCTGGCGAGTCACTCACTGCAGCTCCGGCCATGGAGCAGCCTCAGTGCAAGGTGTTGGAACCGTTGCGCCGCTGCCGTGAGAGTCTCTGCCAAATTCGCCCAGGTGACCGGCATGGATCAGGCTGCGGCTCGGTGCATCCAGGAGGACAACAAGTGGCTGCTGGAAGTAAGTACCAAGCACTGGGTAGAAACGGTGGAAGATAGTGGACTTCAAATGGGGGTGGTTGGAGAAAGCATCCTGCTGGCCTGCTAGATTTTCACTTATTGTAACTGCAGGAAAAATGTTCCCGATGTTAGGGGAGTTCAGAACCAGGGGTCACAGTTTAAGAATAAATAGGGGGGGGGGGGGCAGTTAGGACTGAGATGAGGACAAATTTTCTTCACTCTCTAGAATTTAGGAGATTGAGAGGGGATCTTATAGAAACTTACAAAATTCTTAAGGGGTTGGACAGGCTAGATGCAGGAAGGTTGTTCCCGATGTTGGGGAAGTCCAGGCCAAGGGGTCACAGCTTAAGGATAAGGGGGAAATCCTTTAAAACCGAGATGAGAAGAACTTTTTTCACACAGAGAGTGGTGAATCTCTGGAACTCTCTGCCACAGAGGGTAGTTGAGGCCAGTTCATTGGCTATATTTAAGAGGGAGTTAGATGTGGCCCTTCTGGCTAAGGGGATCAGGGGGTATGGAGAGAAGGCAGGTACGGGATACTGAGTTGGATGATCAGCCATGATCATATTGAATGGCGGTTCAGGCTCAAAGGGCCGAATGGCCTGCACCTAATTTCTATGTTTCTATGTTTATGTTTCACACAGAGAGTTGTGAATATGTGGAATTCTCTTCCACAGAAGGCAGTGCAGGCCAATTCACTGGATGTTTTCAAGAGAGAGTTACATTTAGTTCTTGGGGCTAACGACATCAAGGGATATGGGGAAAAAACAGGAAAGAGGTACTGATTATAGATGAATAGCCATGATCATATTGAATTCTCTGCCACAGAAGGCAGTGCTGGCTCGAAGGGCCGATGATGGCCTATCCCTGCAACTATTTTCTATGTTTCTATGCTTGAGTATATGGCAATAAAACTCGATCACTTGATTTAGAAGCATTCATGCATGGTGGAGGTATAATGTAGTCATAGAGTGATACAGTGTGAAAACAGGCCCTTCAGCGCAACTTGTCCACAACCGCCAACATGTCCCAGCTATGCTACCTGCTTTTGGTCCATACCTCCAAACCTGTTCTATCCATGTATCAGTCTAAGTTTTTCTAAAATGTCGGGATCCCTGCCACAACTACTTCCTCTGGCAGCATGTTCCATACACCCACCACCCTTTGTGTGGATAAAGTTACCCCTCAAAAAGTCACCTCTTAAAAATACTTCATACAAAAAGCATTGAAATCATACTTCTACAATGCACTAAAAATTGGTTTTAATACATCAGATTTCAAAAAATTCCTACCCTACCTTACTCCACTTCCTCACCGGGTATCCCCAAGGTGAGTGATCAGTGATCGCTCAGCCTCCAAAATGCTCAACCTCAAAAATGGTCCAATCAAATTTAAAGCATATATATTGCATTCAAGTGTAAGTTAAAAGACTCGCTACAGTATGCACCATAGTGCCCAATTTCAAGCTGAAAAGTGCAAACGTTCCGTACCAATAGGAGGGGGACACCTATGGGTGGGTGATGTTTCGGGATCAGCAGAAGGAATGGGTGATGTTTCGGGATCAGCAGAAGGATCTAGAAGCGGCCAATGGGACCGTATCTCGCCTCCCCGGTCTGACATCGCAAAGGATCAGGTCCCGCCCCCTCCTTGCGTCCGCCCCTCCCCCCCCTTCCCCCCCCCCCCCATGCTGGAGTAACTCAGCGGGTGAGGCAGCATCTATGGAGAGAAGGAATAGGTGATGATTCGGGTCGAGACCCTTCTTCAGACTGATGGTGTGGGTGGGGAGTAGCTATGGTCACTTGGTTCAAGGGGGAAGGGGAAGACCCAGTGATAAGACCCAGTGATAAAGTCCCAAATAGGAGATAAGTGGGCAAAATGAGGGCACATGGTATTGGGGGTAGAGTGCTGACATGGATAGAAAATTGGTTGGCCGACAGGAAACAAAGAGTAGGGATTAACGGGTCCCTTTCACAATGGCAGGCAGTGACAAGTGGGGTACCGCAAGGCTCGGTGCTGGGACTGCAGCTATTTACAATTTACATTAATGATTTAGATGAAGAGATTTAAAAGTATCATTAGCAAATTTGCAGATGACACAAAGCTGGGTGACAGTGTGAACTGTGAGGGGGATGCTATGAGGATGCAGGGTGAATTGGACAGGTTGGGTGAGTGGGCAAATGCATGGCAGATGCTGTTTAATGTGGATAAATGTGAGGTTATCCACTTTGGAGGCAAAAACATGTAGGCAGATTATTATCTGAATGGTGTCAAAGGAAACATAGAAAAATAGAAACCAGGTTGAGTGAGTGGGCAGATCCGTTGCGGATGCAGTATAATATAGATAAATGTGAGGTTATCCACTTTGGCGGCAAAAACAAAGGGTCAGATTATTATCTCAATGGAGTTAGGTTAGGTAAGGGGGAGGGTGCAGTGAGACCTGGGTGTCCTTGTACACCAGTCACTGAAAGTTGGCTTACAGGTACAGCAGGCAGTGAAGAAAGCTAATGGAATGTTGGCCTTCATAACACGAGGATTTCAGTATAGGAGTAAGAGGTTCTTCTGCAGTTGTATAGGGCTCTGGTGAGACCACATCTGGAGTATTGTGTACAGTTTTGGTCTCCTAATTTGAGGAAGGACATCCTTGTGATTGAAGCAGTGCAGCGTAGGTTCACGAGATTGATCCCTGGGATGGTGGGGACTGTCATATGAGGAAATATTGAAAAGACTAGGCCTATATTCACTGGAGTTTATAAGGATGAGGGGATATCTTATAAGAAACATATACAATTATAAAGGACTGGACAAGCTAGATGCAGGAAAAATGCTCCCAATGTTGGGCGAACCAGGGGCCACAGTCTTAGAATAAAGGGAGGTCATTTAAGACAGAGGTGAGAAAAACCTTTTTCACCCAGAGAGTTGTGAATTTATGGACTTCCCTGCCACAGAGGGCAGGGGAAGCCAAGTCACTGGATGGATTTAAGAGAGAGTTAGATAGAACTCTAGGGGTTAGTGGAGTCAAGGGATATGGGGAGAATGCAGGCAAGGGTTATAGATAGGGAACGATCAGCCATGATCACAATGAATGGCGGCAGCCTTATCCTGCACCTATTTTCTATGTTTCTATTAGGAGACCAAAACTGTACGCAATACTCCTGGTGTGGTCTCACCAAGGCCCTGTACAACTGCAGAAGAACCTCCCTGCTTCTATACTCAAATATTTTTGCTATGATGGAAAAGGGGAAGTACAACGGGATCTGGGGGTCCTTGTTCATCAGTCAATGAAAGTAAGCATGCAGGTACAGCAGACAATGAATAAAGCAAATGGCACGTTAGAAACATAGAAAATAGGTGCAGGAGTAGGCCATTCGGCCCTTCAAGCCTGCACTGCTATTCAATATGATCATGGCTCATCATCCAACTCAGTATCCTGTATCTGCCTTCTCTCCATACCCCCCGATCCCCTTAGCCACAAGGGCCACATCTAACTCCCTCTTAAATATAGCCAATGAACTGGCCTCAACTACTTTCTGTGGCAGAGAATTCCACAGATTCCCCACTCTGTGTGGACAATTTTTTTCTCATCTCGGTCCTAAAAGACTTCCCCCTTATCCTTAAACTGTGACCCCTTGTTCTGGACTTTCCCAACATCGGGAACAATCTTCCTGCATCTAGCCTGTCCAACCGCTTTAAGAATTTTGTAAGTTTCTATAAGATCCCACCTCAATCTTTTAAATTCTAGTGAGTACAATCTGAGTCTATCCAGTGTTTCTTCATTTGAAAGTCCTGCCATCCCAGGAATCAGTCTGTGAATCTTCTCTGTACTCCCTCTATGGCAAGAATGCCTTTCATCAGATTAGGAAACAATTAGAATGTCTTTCCTCAGAAGGAAACAAAACGGGCAATACGGGGCTGAAAAGTGAAGTACGAAGGAAAGCGCCAGAATATAAAGAAGGACAGTAAAAGCTTCTTTAGATATTGTTAAGGGAAAAGAGTAGCAAAGGCAAATGTGGGTCCCTTGAAGGCAGACACGGGTGAAATTATTATCGGCAACAAGGAAATGGCAGAAGAGTTGAACAGGCACTTCTGATCTGTCTTCACTAAGGAAGACATTTAGAACGGAGATGAGGATACACTTTTTCACACAGAGTTGTGAGTCTTTGGAATTCTGTGGAGGCCCTTTCACCTGTCACTCCGTTGCTCAGTGCTTCTTCTCAGGCTCACTCAAAGACAAAGGAAAGTTGGAGTAATTATACATTTTCTTATCAATAAAAACACACCTTCTAAATCTGAGTGAAAGATCCGTAGCCAAAGGGAAACAAGGGAGGCTGGACACATATATTTGCAATGTCAGCCTTATTCTCAAATCTTGGCACAGCTTCAGTACAGCTGCCCCAGGCACGTGCCGTGAGTAATTACTCAAGGTAGAAAAATCTTAAACCGCGCATGCGCAGATTATTCTCTCCTTAAAAATAAAAAAATAAAAATAAGTACGAATTCAATTTGCCCAACACTTCTAAATCTCCTTCATTTTTAAATTACTGAATGGGTGGGGGACGGAGGATGAAGGCAGGTGGAGAGATGGTGGGAAAAACGGGACGTTGAATCAGTTGTCATCTTATTGAATGATAATACTAATTTAAGGGACCAATTGGAGGGAGAGTTCCTTTCACAGCGTGTGGAGAGTCTGTGCCAGGGGTTAAAGATGTAGGGAGGGCAGGATGTTGAGAAGGAGGGGGTCGGAGATCATGTCAGACTCATTCACCGCTGCCGCAGTGCTCCGGCACGGACAGCAGAACTGGCCGCCACTTCCGAGGAAGGAAGCAGCTCGGGTGACTGCGAGTAGCCGCCGGATCCAACAGCAGAACCGGCTGACACATCAGCACCTTCTGCCGGCCCGCTCACCTCTGGCAGTGCTCTCCGTCTGAACACCTCTCACCAGCCGTTTGCCGGCTTCACTCCTGTCAGTTGCTTCCCGCAAATCCTTAAATTCCCACAGCCGAGTAACCTCAATTGGTCCCGAGCGTGCTGTCGGAATTTAAGGATTTGCGGGAAGCCGGCCGGCGAGCAGCAGATGAGAGATGTTCAGACGGAGAACACTGCCAGAGGTGAGCAGGGACCAGCAGAAGGGGCTGAAGTTGCAGCCGGTTCTGCTGTCTGGTCCCGGCGGCCACTCGCAGTCACCCGAGCTGCTTCCTTCCTCGGAAGTGTCGGCCAGTTCTGCTATCCGTGCCCGGAGCCCTGTGGCAGCCACCCGAGCTAATTCATTCCCCAACCACAATGGGGTGGCTCCGTGCCAGAGCGTCACAAATGGATTACTGGCCCCGATCCCTCCTTCACAATGCTCCTGCCCTCCCTGCAACTTTACCCTGGGCCAGACTCCCCAAAAAGGAGCTCTTCCCCCCCCCTCCACGCACCCAGGGAAATACAGTATTTAAAAACATAAAGTACCAAGAAATGTACTTGCCACGGTATTGGTACACAAACTCCATTCTTCTCTCTTTGCTTCCTAACATACCCTTCAGATAATGGCAATCCATATTTGAAAAACCCGCCAAGAAACTTGCGCTGCACATGCGCAGTAGGCTGCTGCGCATGCACAGTACAGCAAAGGCAGAATTTCAGCTGCCTTCAGCTCCGCTTGAAATTGACGGCTTCAAGCAGCGCGGATGGCACGTGGGCTGCACAGACCTTCCCGTGTTACAAGTGCTGCGGATGAAAGGCACGGAGAATTATGCCTACTTAAGAGATCGATCTCTTAGATCGGCATAATTCTCCCATGCCTTTAATATTTATATTTAATGATTACCATGTCATAATTTTAGTCAGAGTAGGCCTACCCTGACCGCACGTGCCTGAGCTGCCCATTCTGAAAGGACAACTAACTCCATTTTGTTTGCAAATGACTTCCATCTTGGTTCCAGAATGGGCATCCGTCTGTGAACTAAAACAAGCTTGTATGACTTGGATCAAAACCACTACCAAATCAAAGATGGCGGACTGCAGGAGTGGGGCGCCGTTGTGCACGGAGGTCTTTTATGTGGTGGGTGGGGAGGGGAAGGGGGAAACTTTATTTCTTAGTCCCCTATCTGGTCGGAGAGGCAACTTCCCTCCGAGCTGTTTCTTCGCCCTCGAGGCTTACCATTGGACTGGAGCAGCGTCTCCTGTGGGGACCAGCCGGAACCCCAGCTTCGGCGGCGGTGCAGCGCTGGGACACCAACACGGAGCGGGTGATGCCTTACCGGGTCGCCGCCCGGTAAGCTTGGAGTGTTGTGACCGCCGAATCCAACATCCGAGGAGCTGTGGCTGCGGGCGTCCAGCCGCGGTCGGCACTGGAATTAGAACACTGCGGCGCCTGGGATCCGAGATCGCCTGAGTCCCCGGCGAGGGAGCGGCCGCTCCAGGCTTTCCAAGCCGCCGAGGAGTGTTCACCAGAGTGTTCACCAGCTTTCTGGCCACAGGGCCTGAAAACACCGGACTGGCTGCGGAGGCCACAAATAGGCCCCAACCTCGGGTGATTCACAGAGGAAGAGGACTTAACTTTTTCATGCCTTTCCCCACAGCAAGTTGATTTAAACGTACTATATAAATAAAACTTACTTTACTTTACTACCTTGTCCTTAGCTGGGACAGGCAGTTCAGACAGATATCTAATATGGTGCTGTTCCCAGACAATAAATCTCTATGTTAATACATTGTTTCAGTGATTAGTATAAACCAAGCTTCTAAGATTTTCCCAGAATTTATTCTGCTGGGGAAATTCTCTTTTAAATTTGACTGCTTTCTGTTTTTCAGCAAATCTCCATTTTTAATTTACAGACCAAATTAAATTATTTCACAGTGAGGTCAGGATAAACTTGCTTTATTTGTTATGTAAGGCACAAATGCGTCAAAACTTTCTTTAAAAAAACATTTAAAAATGCCTAAGAAGGAACTGCAGATGCTGGAAAATCGAAGAGAGAGCAAAAATGATGGAGAAACTCAGCGGGTGAGGCAGCATCTATGGAGCAAAGGAAATAGGCAACGTTTCGGGTCGAACCCTTCTTCAAACTGATGTGAGGATGGGGAGGACAGGTAGAAGAAAGGAAGAGATGGTGCCAGTGGGCTGAGGGAGAGCTGAGAAGGGGAGGAGAAAGTAGGGACTACCTGAAATTAGAGAAGTCAATGTTCATACTGCTGTGATGCAAACTGCCCAAGCGAAATACGAGTTGCTGCTCCTCCACTTTGCGGTGGTCCTCACCCTGGCCATGGAGGAGGCCCAGGACAGAAAGGTAGGAGTCGGAATGGTAGGGAGTTGACGTGCTGCGCCAGCAGGAGATCAGGTTGGTTATTGCGAATCGAGGAGCGAGAGAGAGAGAGCGAGAGCGAGAGCGAGAGCGAGAGAGAGAGAGAGAGAGAGAGAGGAGAGAGAGAGAGAGAGAGAGAGAGAGAGAGAGTGAGAGTGTTTGTGTGTGTGTGTGTGAGAGAACAGGGAGCGAGAGAGGAAGTGTGTGAGAGAGAGGAGGGGGCACGAGAGGGTGGAGTGGAGAGAATTTGTGTACGAGTGGGGGGGGAGAGTGGAGGGAGAGGGGAGAGAGAGGAATGTATATGTGCAGCTTTAAGGGACATTGGTCAGGGTAGCATTTGGAGTATTGCATAGAGTTCTGGTCACCATTACACGACTGATGTGGAGGCTTTGGGGAAGGTGCAGAGATGGTTTTACCAGAATGGTTTAAAAACTAGGAATTGCGGATACGTTAACAAAAAAGGACACAAAATACTGGAGTAACTCAATGGGACAGGCAGCATCTCTGGAGAGAAGCAATGGGTGACTGAACAAAAGACCCAAAATGTTACCCATTCCTTCCAGCATTTTTATGTTTACCAAAACAGTGCCTATCCACATGGCGGTGTGCCAGCAGGCTGGAGGAGCGGGCAAAGGCCTTGCCGCAAGAGCGTGCAGGTGAAGGGTGCTGGCCGGGTGTGGATTCGCCGGTGCTCCAGCAGGGGGTCAAGGCGAGTGAAGCACTTACCACAGGACGGGCAGGGGAAGGGACGCTCACCGCTGTGGGTAAGCCGGTGCTGCCACAGGCTGGACATGCGGGTGAAACCTTGCCATACTCAGCGCACACAAAGGGTCAGTCTCCGGTGTGTATCCGCTGGTGCTCCCGCAGCTCCTGTGCTCTCTTGTCACAGTGGAGCAGCTGCTCACTGGCATGGGTCCGCCGGTGCTGCCGCAACCCCCGTGAGCTGTCAAACCCCTCACCGCAGTACGGGCAGTCATAGGGCTGGCCACTGGTGCGCACGCGCGACAGGGCGTGGAGGCCATGGCAAAGCGTTCTCCACACACTTGGCTGGGACGGGACAGTCGCCAGTGTGCACCCACTGGTGGGACAGCAGATGGGTGGAGCGGGTGAAGCCCTTGTCGCACTGGGTGCAGGTTAAGGGGTGCTCCCCGGTGTGGTGCGCTGGTGCACCAGCAGGCCGTGGGACTGGGTGAAGCTCTTGCAGCATTGGGTGCAGGTGTAGGGGCGCTCGCCCGTGTGGGTGCGCTGGTGTACCAGCAGGTTGCTGGACTTGGTGAAGCCCTTGCCACACTGGGCACAGGTGTAGGGACGGTCGCTGTTGTGGGTGCGCTGGTGCTCCAGCAGGTGACTGGACTGGATGAAGCCCTTGCCACACTGGGCGCAGGTGTAGGGGCGCTCCCCGGTGTGGGTGCGCTGGTGGGTCAGCAGGCTGCCGGAGCTGTTGAAGCCCTTGCCGCACTGGGCGCAGGTGTAGGGCGCTCGCCCGGTGTGGGTACGCTGGTGCACCAGCAGGTGACTGGACTGGGTGAAGCCCTTGCCACACTGGGCGCAGGTGTAGGGACGCTCGCCGGTGTGGGTGCGCTGGTGCTCCAGCAGTTTGTCAGAGGCGGGTGAAGTCCTTGTCACAGTCGCTGCAGTTGTAGGGGCGCTCGCCGGCGTGCACACGCCTGTGCACCGTCAGGTGCTTGGACGACTAAAGCCTTTGCCGCAGTCGGAGTAGGTGAAGGGCCACTCACTGCTGTGCACCCGCCGGTGCCGCCGTAGCCCCGACAACTGGGCAAAGCTCTTGCCGCAGGTGGAGCAGCCATAGGGCTTCTCGCCCGTGTGCACCCGCCGGTGGATATTCAGCTCATTTGCTGTCTTGAAGCTCTTGCCGCAGTCAGAGCAGGTGAAGGGCCTCTCGGCCGGAGTGCACGCGTTTGTGCAGCAGCAGAGTGCTAGAGCAGGTGAAGCTCTTGCCGCACTCCAAGCAGTCAAAGGGGCGTTCTCCCGTGTGCGCCCGCCGGTGGATTTCTAGCTGGCTCGGGTACTGCCAGGCCTTGCCACACACGTCGCACTCATAACGCTTCACCTTGTTGTGCCCCTTCATGTGGTCCTCCATCGACGCTCAGCCCCTCGAAGCTCAGCCCGCACACCGAGCAGATGGGGGCTCACCGGCACCCTGACCGCCCTCAATGGCCGCTCACGTCCCCGTCTCTCGTCCACAGCAATGGCTCAGAAACCCTGCAGGAGTGGAACACAGAGGGTCAACAAGCTGGCAAACAGGACATTACTAACACATGTTGGTGCGTTTATGGCTGAGGAAACCGTTATATAATTCTGTGCGGCACAGTTGCTGCCTCATCACCAGAGACCCGGGCTCGATGCTGACTACGAGTGCTGTCTGTGTGGAGTTTATACGTTCTCCCATTGACCTGCGTGGGTTATTAGTCCGGCTGCTTCAGTTTCCTCCAACATTTCAAAGACATTCACGGTTGTGGATTAATTGGCCTCCGCAATAATGTTAAATTGTCCCTAATGTGCGTAGGATAGTGCTAGTGTACGGGGTGATCGCTGGGCAGCGTGGACTCCGCGGGCCGTAATACCTGTTTCCGCGCTGGATCTCTAAACTAAACTAAACCAAAGAAGGGTCTCGACCCAAAATGTCACCCATTCATTCTCTCTACAGATGCTGCCTGACCCACTGAGTTACTCCAGCACTTTGTGTCTATCATCTCCACAGATGCTGCCTGACATGCTGAGTTACTCCAGCAGTCTCTCCTCTCTCTCTCTCTGTCTCTCTCCCAGTATCTCACTCTCTCTGTCTCTCTCTCTCTGTCTCCATCTCTCCCTCTGTCTATCTTTCTCTGTCTCTGTCTCTGCATCTCTTTCTCTGTCTCTCTCCCTCTGTGTCTGTCTCTCTCCCTCTCCCTGTCTCTCTCTTCCCCCCTCCCTCCGTCTCTCTCTGTCTCTCTCTCTGTCTCACTCTCTCTGTCTGTCTCTCTCTCTCTGTATTTCTGTTTCTCTGTCTTTGTCTGTCTATCTCTGGTTCTCTCTCTCTATCTCTTTCTATCTCTCTCTCTCTGTATCTCTCTCCCTCTCTCTCTCTCTGTCTCTCCCTCTTTCTCTCTGTCTCTCTTTCTTCCTCTCTCTCTCTCTGTCTCTCTCTCCCTCATTCTCTCTGTGTCTCTCTTTCTTCCTCTCTCCCTCTTTCTCTCTATCTCTCTCTCTCACTCTCTCTATCCCTTGCTCTGTGTCTCTGTCTCTCTCTCTCATGTCTCTCTCTCCCTGTTAATTTAATTTCAATTTTCAATTTAAAAACGTATTGGCATGATAAAAAAACATTGTTATATTGCCAAAGTATAAAACATGACATACATGTTTAAAATGCAGAAGTATAAATACGTATACATTGCATGGATAGATATCTCAGTCTCTCCCTGTCTCTCTCTCTCTCACACACTGTCTCTCTCTCTGTCACTCACCCTCTCTACCTCTGTCTCCCGCAGTCTCTCCCACCCTCTATCTCTGTCACTCCCTCCCTCTCTGTCTCTCTCTGTCACTCCCTCTCTCTGTCTCTCTCTCCCTCAGTCTCTCCTCCTCCCTCTCTTTGTCTCTCTCTGTCTCTCTCCCCTCTCTCTCTCTCTCTGTCTGTCTCACTCTATTTGTCTCTCTCTCTGTTTCTCTTGGTCTCTCTCCTCCCTCACCCTATCTCTCTCTCCGTCTCACTCTCTCTCAGTCTCTCTCTCTCTCTCTCTCTCTCTGTGTCTATATCCATCTCTGCCTCTCTCTCTCTCTCTCTCTCTCTCTCTGTGTCTCCCCCTTTCTCTCTTATCTGTCTCTCGCCACCTCTCCCTGTCTCTCTCTCTCTCCTTCTCTCTCTGCCCCACTGGCTCGCTCTCTGTCTCTCCCTATCTCTCCCTCTCCCAGTCTCTCTATCTCTCACTCACTTTCTCCCTGCCTCTCTCTCTGTCTCTCGCTCTCTCTCTCTTCCCCTCTGTCTGTCTTTCTCTCTCTCTCTCTGTCCTTCTCTCTGTACCTCTCTTTCTCCCTCACTTTCTGCCTCTCTTTCTTTCTCTCTCTCTCTCTCTCTCTCTCTCTCTCTCTCTCTGTCATGGAAACATAGAAAATAGGTGCAGGAGTAGGCCACAGCCGTTCGAGCCTGCACACCATTCAATATCATCATGCTGATCATCCAACTCGGTATCCTGCACCTGCCTTCTCTCCATACCCCCTGATCCCTTTAGCGACATCTAACTCCCTCTTAAATATGGTCAATGAACTGGCGTCAACTACATTCTGTGGCAGAGAATTCCAGAGATTCACCACTCTGTGTGAAAAATCTTTTTCTCATCTCAGTCCTAAAAGACTTCCCCCTTATCCTTAAACTGCGACCCCTTGTTCTGGACTTCCCCAATACCGGGAACAATCTTCCTGCATCTAGCCTGTCCAACCCGTTAAGAATTTTGTAAGTTCTATAAGATCCCCCTCAATCTTCTAAATTATAGCGAGTACAAGCCGAGTCCATCCTGTCTTTCTTCATTTGAAAGTCCTGACATCCCAGGAATCAGTCTGGTGAACCTTCTCTGTACTCCCTCTATGGCAAGCATGTCCTTCCTCAGATTAGGAGACCAAAACTGTACGCAATACTCCAGGTGTGGTCTCACCAAGACCCTGTACAACTGCAGTAGAACCTCCCTGCTCCTATACTCAAATCCTTTTGCAATGAATGCTAACATACCATTCCCTTTCTTCACTGCCTGCTGCACCTGCATGCCTACTTTCAATGACTGGTGTACCATGACACCCAAGTCCCCCCTTAACCTTCTGCGCTCCAAAGAATAAAGACCTAACTTATTCAACCTTTCTCTGTAGCTTAGTTGCTGAAACCCAGGCAACATTCTAGTAAATCTCCTCTGTACTCTCTCTGTTTTGTTGACATCCTTCCTATAATTGGGCGACCAAAATTGTACACCATACTTCAGAATTGGTCTCACCAATGCCTTGTACAATTTTAACATTACATTCCAACTTCTATACTCAATGCTCTGATTTATAAAGGCTAGCATACCAAAAGCTTTCTTTACCATCCTATCTACATGAGATTCCACCTTCAGGGAACTATGCAGTTATTCCTAGATCCCTCTGTTCAACTGCATTCCTCAATTCGCTACCATTTACCATGTACATCCTATTTTGATTTGTCCTGCCAAGATGTAGCACCTCACACTTATCAGCATTAAACTCCATCTGACATCTTTCAGCCCATTCTTCCAAATGGCCTAAATCTCTCTGTAGACTTCGGAAATCTACTTCATTATCCACAACACAGCCTATCTTAGTATCATCTGCATACTTACTAATCCAATTTACCACACCTTCATTCAGATCATTGATGTACAAGACAAACAACAGTGCACCCAACACAGATCCCTGAGGCACCCCAAGAGTCACCTGCCTCCAACCTGACAAACAACCATCCACCATTACTCTCTGGCATCTCCCATTCAGCCACTGTTGAATCCATCTTGCTACTCCTACATTAATACCCAACAATTGAACCTTCTTAACCAACCTTCCATGAGGAACCTTGTCAAAGGCCTTACTAAAGTCCATATAGACAACATCCACTGCTTTACCCTCATCAATTTCCCTAGTAACCTCTTCAGAAAATTCAAGAAGATTAGTCAAAATTGACTTTCCAGGCACAAATCCATGTTAACTGTTCCTAATCAGACCCTGTTTATCCAGCTGCTTATATATATTATCTCTAAGTATCACATCCTCGAAAAATTCTATAAGATTCGTCAGACATGATTTACCTTTCGTAAATCCATGCTGACTTTGTCCAATGATTTCACCACTTTCCAAATGTGCTGCTATCCCATCTTTAATAAACGACTCCAGCAGTTTCCCCACTACCGATGTTAGACTAACTGGTTTGTAATTCCCCATTTTCTCTCTCCCTCCCTTTTGAAAAAGTGGGGTTGCATTAGCTACCCTCCAATCCTCAGGAACTACTCCAGAATCTAAAGAGCTTTGAAAAATTATCACTAATGCATCCACTATTTCTGGGGCTACTTCCTTAAGTACTCTGGGATGCAGCCTATCTTGCCCTGGGGAATTATCGGCCTTTAATCCATTCACCTAACACCACTTCCCGTCTAACCTGGATTTCACTCAGTTCCTCCATCTCATTTGACCCCCGGTCCCCTGCTATTTCCGGCAGATTATTTATGTCTTCCTTAGTGAAGACAGAACCAAAGTAGTTATTCAATTGGTCTGCCATGTCCTTGTTCCCCATGATCAATTCACCTGTTTCTGACTGCAAGGCACCTACATTTGGTTTAACTAATCTTTTTCTCTTCACATATCTATAAAAACTTTTGCAGTCAGTTTTTATGTTCCCTGCCAGTTTTCTTTCATAATCTATTTTCCCTTTCCTAATTAAGCCCTTTGTCCTCCTCTGCTGGACTGAATTTTTCCCAGTCCTCTGGTAGGCTGCTTTTTCTGGCTAATTTGTATGCTTCATCTTTTGTTTTGATACTATTCCTGATTTCCCTTGTTATCCACGGATGCACTACCTTCCCTGATTTATTCTTTTGGCAAACTGGGATGAACAATTGTTGTAGTTCATCCATGCAGTCTTTAAATGTCTTCCATTTAATATCCACCGTCAACCCTTTAAGAATCAATTGCCAGTCTATCTTGGCCAATTCACGTCTCATACCCTCAAAGTTACCTTTCATTAAGTTCAGAACCCTTGTTTCTGAATTAATTATGTCACCCTCCATCCTAATGAAGAACTCAACCATATTATGGTCACTCTTGCCCAAGGGGCCAAGCACAACAAGACTGCTAACTAATCCATCCTCAATACTCCATACCCAGTCTAGAATAGCCTGCTCTCTCGTTGGTTCAGAAAACTATCCCGCATACATTCCAAGAAATCCACTTCCTCAGCACCCCTTCCGATTTGATTCACCCAATCTATATGTAGATTGAAGTCACCCATTATAACTGTTTTACCTTTGTTGCACGCATTTCTAATTTCCTGTTTGATGCCATCCCCACTACTACTGTTAGGTGGCCTGTACACAACTCCCACTAGCGTTTTCTGCCCCTTAGTGTTTCGCAGCTCTACCCATATCGATTCCACATCCTCCAAGCTAATGTCCTTCCTTTCTATTGTGTTAATCTCCTCTCTAACCAACAACGCTACCCCACCTCCTTTTCCTTTCTGTCTATCCCTCCTGAATATTGAATATCCTTGGATGTTCAGCTCCCAGCCTTGGTCACCCTGGAGCAATGTCTCCGTGATCCCAACTATATCATAATCATTAATAGCTATCTGCACTTTCAACTCCTCCACTTTATTACGAATGCTCCTTGCATGAGACACAAAGCCTTCAGGCTTGTTTTTACAACACTCTTACCTCTTATACAATTATGTTGAAGTTTTTGCAGTTGTAAGCAGCACAACAGAATAGCAAGTTTAGCAAATCAATATTAATTTCTTAGTGTCAATTAATGTCAATTAGTGTGTGCGTACATATGTGCATGTTGGTCATTCACCGTCTCATGCTGTTACGTATTGTGCACCAAGATGTGCCGTATTTCCTTCGCCAAGGATTGGTCTTAGTTTTGATGTATCATCTAGTTCTTTAAAATCAGGGGTTGCCACACTGAGTTTGTCAAAGTATGCTTTCCTTGTTTTGTCATTTTTTTTAGATTTTAGGAGGAAGTGCACCTCTGTTTCAACCTCATCTGTCAAACAGTGGCCACATATTCTGTTTTCTCTTGGTTGCCAGAATCTCTTCTGTCTTCCTTTTTCAACTGCCAAATAGTGGTCACTTAACCTGTATTTGGTGAGGGTCTGTCTCTGCTTTATGTCTCTAACAGTTGAGAGATTGTCTGCCAATTTATAATCTCTTTTTAGGGCACGGTAACATTCTAATCTGCTTTGGCTTTTGGTTTCTTTATCCCAATGTTCCAAACACGTTTCTTAACATTGTTTGATAATTTGGTTCACTCTAACTGATGATTGGGGGTCAGTATTGATCTGAGGCTGGTCATGATTTAACTGGATAGAGTTTAACTGAATAGGGGTAGTTAGTCTCAGTACTAACTGACACTCTGGGCTCCCCTCTTGTGTTTTAAGGGCTTTAAACTGGAGGGTATCTGGGGAGTTAGATTTAAAGTGATTCCAAAAATGTAGTGCTCTTTTCTGGATATTTATTATCAGTGGGTATCTGCCTAATTCCACCCTACATGCGTTTGTTGGTGATTTCCATTGGATACGGAGGATGTTCTGACAAAATTCCGCATGCAGGGCCTCCATTGGATGTTTTTCCCACTTACTATAACTATGGTGACTGAGCGGACCCCAGACTTCACTACCATAAAGCGCAATAGGCTGGATTACACTGTCAAATATTAGAATTGGAATTTGGATGTTGTAGAATCTTCTTTTTATTGCATACAGAGCTCTTTGAGCTTTCTCTTTTAGTGCATTCACTGCCATATTGAAGTTCCCTGATGCTGAAACAGTTAGACCAAGGTAAGTATAGCTCATAGTGTGTTCGATAACAATACCATTGAGAGTAAATTTGTATTTATCTTCCTGACATCTGGGTCTTTTCTGAAAAATCATGATGTTGGTTTTCTTTAGATTTACTGCCAGGGCCCAATTTTGGCTGTACTCATCAAGCAGATCCAACTGTTGCTGCAGTCCCTGTTCTATGGTGGACAGCAGAACCAAATCATCCGCATAAAACAGGGATTTTACCTCTCCGTCCAGAAGACAGAGGCCCGGCGCTGTGCTCTGGTCCAACTTTACTGCCAAATCATTGATATATACATTAGACAGTGTCGGGCTCAGATTGCAGCCTTGCCGGACGCCTCTTCTCTGGGCGAAGAGATCAGTGCGTTTGTCCCCAATTATAACGCCACATTTATTATTCAGATACATTGATTTGATAAGGTCATGTACCTTTCCTCCTATACCACAGCCGAGGAGTTTGTAATAGAGCCCTTCATGCCAAATAGAGTCAAATGCTTTCTCAAAGTCAATAAAACAGGCTAATATTTTCCCATTTTTCGCTTGGTGTACATGTTTTTCAATGAGAGTGTGGAGGGTATAAATGTGGTCAGCGGTACGGTGTTTTGGGAGGAAGACAATTTGTTTTTTATTGAGAATGTTGTGTTTGTTAAGGAAATCCTGCATTCTGTTATTGATGATACTGCAGAATAACTTCCCTAGGCAGCTACTGACACAGATGCCACGATAATTATTTGGGTCTAATTTGTTTCCACTCTTATAAATGGGTGAAATAAGCCCTTGACACCAAATATCAGGGAAATAACCTGAATGTAGTATGATGTTGAACAGCCTAAGCACTATGTCCTGCATCTCCGGAGTGCTGGACTTGAGCACTCTCTCTCTCTCTCTCTCTATTTCTCACCGTCTCTCTCTCTCTCCGTCTCCCTCTCTCTCTCTCCATCTCACTTTCTGTCTCATTCTCTCCCCGTTTCTCACTCTCTCTCTCTATCTGTCTCTCTCTCTCTTTCTCCTCTCTCTCAATTTCCCTCTCTCTCTCTCTCTCTGTTTCTCTCTGCCTGTCTCTCTGTCTTTCTTTCTCTCTATCTGCCTCTCTATCTCTCTGCCCCTCTCTCTGTCTCTCTATCTGTATCTCTCTGTCTCTGTCCCTCTCCTTGACTATCTCCTTTCTCCCTCTCTCTCTCTTTTTCTCTCGGTCTCGCTCTCTCTCTCTCTCTGAATCTCTCCATTTCTCTCTCTCTCTGTCTCTCTCTCTCCGTTTCTGTCTCTCTCCCCTCTCTCTATCCCTCTGTCTCTCTGTCTCTCTCTCTCTGTCTCTCTCCCCCACTGCCTCTCTCTGTCTCACTCCATCTCTCACTAACTGTCTCTCTCTCTGTCCCTCTCTCTCAGTCTTTCTCTCTGTTTCTCACTGTTTCCCTCTCTCCATCTCTTTCTCTTTGTTTCTCTCTGTCTCACTCTATAGCTCTCTCTCGCTCCCTCTGTCTCTCTCCCTCTGTCTGTCTGTCTTTCTCTCTCTCAAGTCAAGTCAAGTTTATTCGTCACATACACATACGAGATGTGCAGTGAAATGAAAAGTGGCAATACTCGCGGACCTTTGTGCAAAATGACAAGCAAACAAACAAACTGTCTCTATCTCTCTCTCTCTGTCTGTCTTTCTGTCTCTCTCTGTCTCTAGAGGAACTGAAAGAAAAGCTTATTTAGATATGTTAAGGGAAAAAGAGTAGCAAAGTCAAATGTGAGTCCCTTGAAGGCAGACACGGGTGAAATTATTATGGGCAATAAGGAAATGGCAGAAGAGTTGAACAGGTACTTCTGATCTATCTTCACGAAGGAAGACACAAACAACCTCCCAGATGTACTGGAGGACAGGTGATCTAAGGGGGTAGAGGAACTGAAATTTGTTTTCACCAGGCGAGAAATAGTATTGGGTAGGCTAATGGGACCAAAGGATAAATCCCCTGGACCTGATGGTCTGCATCCCAGGTGATGAAGCCGAATTTTAGTAAAAAATATAAGAAGATATTAAATTGCAGCTTATATTTAGTCTCAAATTAGGCTTGCCTCAGGTTGCGGTGTGTGTGAGATAATAAATCCTATAACATTGTCTCCCAAGTGACAGGCAGAGGAGAAGCTATAGAGATAGCTGGTCAAATCTTTAAAGTGAGATGCCATAAACCAAATGACCAATGTTTATGGGGGAGGAGGCAATAGAGGAAGAGAGAGAAGGAGCTAGAGATATCTTTGAAGCAAGAGGCAATAAAGCAGATGGCCTATGTTTATGAGGGACCAAGTGACAAAGAAGATATACAATGTTTTTAGTATATCTTGTAGCATGTAAACAAAAGGTTTGATGTGATGCATTCTGTGGAAACCTTTTCCTGTACCTCTGACCATGACTAATGTCTGTGGAATGTGCTAAGGGGACAAAAAAAAAACTATTTAAAGCAATGTAATTCTGTTGTTCAGAGAAGGTGGCTGAGCACAGTCAAGTGTCTGTGTTGGTGACTTGACTGGAGTTCTCCCTCCCTTCCATCGGCTGATGTTAAGTAAAGTTTTGAACTGGTCTACCAAACAGTTTGTGTGGTGTCTGTTTATTAAGAAGCGAACCTGGTTTAGTTGTTATAAAAGTAACTTTTTCACAGGGTCCTCAGGGAGGTGGCTCTAGAAATAGTAGACGCACTAGAAATAGGAGACCAATTTCCTCCTAATCAGAGGAAAGACATTCTTGCCATAGAGGGAGTACAGAGAAGGTTCACCAGACTGATTCCTGGGATGTCAGGACTTTCCTATGAAGAAAGACTGGATAGACTCAGCTTGTACTCGCTAGAATTTAGAAGATTGAGGGGGGATCTTATAGAAACTTACAAAATTCTTAAGGGGTTGGACAGGCTAGATGCAGGAAGATTGTTCCCGATGTTGGGGAAGTCCTGAACAAGGGGTCACAGTTTAAGGAAAAGGGGGAAATCTTTTAGGACCGAGATGAGAAAAACATTTTTCACACAGAGAGTGGTGAATCTCTGGAATTCTCTGCCACAGAAGGTAGTTGAGGCCAGTTCATTGGCTATATTTAAGAGGGAGTTAGATGTGGCCCTTATGGCTAAAGAGATCAGGGGGTATGGAGAGAAGGTAGGTACAGGATACCGAGTTGGATGATCAGCCATGATAATATTGAATGGAGGTGCAGCCTCGAAGGGCCGAATGGCCTACTCCTGCACCTATTTTCTATTTTTCTATGGTGATCATTTTCCAATGTTCAATAGACTCGGGATCAGTTCCTGTGGATTGGAGGATAGCTAATGTTATCCCATTTTTCAAGAAAGGAGCGAGCGAGAAAAGGGGGAATTACAGACCAGTTAGCCTGACGTTGATGGTGGGAAAGATGCTGGAGTCAATTATTAAAGAGGTAATAATGGGGCATTTGGATAGCAGTAAAAGGATTAGTCCGTCAACATGGATTTATGAAAGGGAAATCATGCTTGACTAATCTTCTGGAATTTTGTGAGGATGTGACAAGTAAAATGGATGATGTGGAGCCAGTGGATGTAGTGTATCTAGACTTTCAGAAAGCCTTTGATAAGGTTTGACGGGAGACTGGTGACTAAAATTAGAGCACATGGTATTGGGGGTAGGATGGTGACATGGGTGGAAAATTGGTTGGCAGACAGTGAAGCAAATAGTAGGAGTGAACGGGTCCTTTTCAGAATGGCAGGCAGTGGCGAGTGGAGTGGCGCAAGACTCGGTGTTGGGGCCACAAATGTTTACCATATATATTAATGATTTGAAAGAGGTAATTAGGAGCAACACTAGCAAGTTTGCGGATGACACAAAGCTGGGTGGCAGTGTGAACTGTGAAGAGGATGTTAGGAAGTTGCAGGGTGACCTGGACAGGTTGAGTGAGTGGACAGATTTGTGTCAGTTACAGTATAATATAGATAAATATGAGGTTATCCACTTTGGAAGCAAAAACAAGGGGACAGATTATTATCTCAATGGGGTTAGGTTAGGTAAGCGGGAGGTGCAGCGAAACCTGGGCGTCCTTGTACACCGGTCACTGAAAGTTGGCATGCAGGTACAGCAGGCAGTGAAGAAAGCTAACAGAATGTTGGCCTTCATAACAAGAGGATTTCAGTATAGGAGTAAAGAGGTTCTTCTGCAGTTGTATAGGGCTCTGGTGAGACCACATCTGGAGTATTGTGTACAGTTTTGGTCTCCTAATTTGAGGAACGACATCCTTGTGATTGAGGCAGTGCAGCGTAGGTTCACGAGATTCATCCCTGGGATGGCGGGACTGTCATATGCGGAAAGATTGAAAAGACTAGGCTTGTATTCACTGGAGTTTAGAAGGATGAGGGGAATCTTATAGAAACATATAAAATTATAAAAGGACTGGACACACTAGATGAAAAAAAATGTTTCGCCCAGAGAGTTGTGAATTTATGGAATTCCCAGCCACAGAGGGCAGTGGATGCCAAATCACTGGATGGATTTAAGAGAGTTAGATAGAACTCTAGGGGCGAGTGCAGTCAAGGGATATGGGGAGAAGGCAGGCACGGGTTATTGATTGGGGACGATCAGCCATGATCACAATGAATGGCGGTGCTGGCTCGAAGGGCCGAATGGCCTTCTCCTGCACCTATTTTCAATGTTTCTATGTCTCTCTCTCCCGCTATCTGTCTCTGTGTCCATCGAAGTCTCCGTCTCTCGCTCTGTCTCTCTCTGGGTCTCTGTTTCTCTGCCTCTCTCTCTCTCTGTCTATCTCTCTCTCTCTCTGTCTATCTCTCTCTCTGTCTATCTCTATCTCTCGCTCTCTCTCTCTCACTCTCACTCTCTCACTCTCTCACTCTCTCTCTCTCTCTCTCTGTATTGAGTCTAGAAGTTGGGAGGTCAATTGGCAGTTGTACAAGACCTTGGTGAGGCTACATTTAGAGTATTGCATTCAGTTCTGGGCACCGTGTTACAGGAATGATGTCGCTGAGCTTGGAAAGGGCGCGGAGAAGATTTACGAGGATGTTACCCTGACTCGAGGGGCCTGAGCTACAGGGAGAGGTTGGGCAGGCTGTGACTCTATTCTTTGGAGCGCTGGTGGATGAGGGGTGATCTTATTGAGGTGTACAAAATCACCAGAGGAATAGATCGGGTAAACACACAGAGTCTCTTGCCCAGATTAGGGAAATCGAGGACCAGAGGACATGGTTTTAAGGCGTGAGAGGCAGGGGTGGGGAAAATTTGAATAGGAATCTGAGGGGCAACTTTTCCACACCAAAGGATGGCGGGTGTATGGAATGAGCTGCCAGAGGAGGTAGTTGAAGCTGGGACTATCGCAACACTTGGACAGGTACATGGATAGGACAGGATTGGAGGGATATGGGCCAAACGGGGGCAACAGGTGGGATTCGTGTAGATGGGGCACGTAGGCCAGCGTGGCAAGTTGGGCCAAAGGGCCTATTTCCACGCTGTATCACGCTGTATCACGCTGTATCACTCTGTATCTGTCTGTCTGGCTCTCTCTCTCTGTTTCTCAGTGTGTCTGTCTCTCTGCGTGTCTCTCTCTCTCTGCTACGGGGGATTTGGGCGAACGTAGACCCGATTCAGGCAATGCCAACTGCGGGCTGGCAGGGGGAAATGGGCCGAAGGGCCCGTTTTGGTCGCCCCGGGCTCCCCACATCCACGCCGTTGTCCCGCAAGGTCAGCTTGGTGAGTTTGGGAGGGGTTTCGGGCAAACGGTTTGGAAAGAAATCGGCCTGAAGGGCTATATTAAGTGTGAAGTGTTCAAGAAGGAACTGCAGGTGCTGGAAAATCGAAGGTACACAAAAATGCTGGAGAAACTCAGCGGGTGCAGCAGCATCTATGGAGCGAAGGAGACAGGCAACGTTTCGAGCCGAGTTATAAAATGCGGGGATCGGCCTGCAAGCGCCTTGGGCATGCTCACCGTGATACATTAAAGTAGGTATGTTACAAAACCTACCTGAATCGCCATTGGGAATCTGGCCTCAGCCAGGCCCGCGATTTTGGCGCTGTTTGGAGGGGGCGGGTTTAAAACGCGATTTTTACTAGGCTGTACTAATCGCACATGTTCAGCCTAGTAAATCATTAACGAAAAATCGCTGCAAGACCCGGTCGCAAAAGGTATTATTAGTTTTATAGGCCTCGATAATATAGTTCTAATAGATTTAAAATTACTGTTTCATCTCGCAACCTCCCGCAGCCCCAGGGTTTTATAGAGCAAACAATTAAAGGTATGTACCTTATTTTTACATTAAATGGGGCATATATATAACCCTATATATCAAATTATCTATAACGAATAGCTCATTTTGGGCTTTTTATATCCCGCAGTATTTTTCTCGGCATTTGAGGGCACTAATCTAGCGCTATGTCAACGTTCTAAACCGGCGCGTTCCACATGAACCCACTAGAAAGCCGATTTAAATGGGCATTTATTTACAGCAATTGAACACTAAATTCCTTCCATTTGGCCTATAAATTAATGTAAATTAGATATAAAAATCATGTTATATTGTGAATTATTTGTGAATAATCTTTGGACACTTAGGCTATTTAAAAATGTTAATCTTTCCTTAAGAAATGGCCTGTTGACTATCCAAGATCACAGCTTTTTTGTAATGTCCATTGAAAATCAATAGGGAACAAGATGCTAATTTCCGAGTATGAAAATGGTCATAACTTTTTTAATACTTGAGATATGAAAGTGAATTTGGTGTCAAATTAAACTTATTGTTATGCTTTATCTGATGGGATAAATTGCAGACTTGATTTTTTAAATCTCAAAATTTTGTAACATTGCTAATTAAAGGGAATGCATGGCTGCATTGCTGCCTCTCCCGCTGCACGGCAACGCTTTTATATTTACCTGCTTTTTTTTGCAGCTGGATTCCCGCACCACTTAGGTTGAGTGGCGAACCTCTCGTCCACAAAGGCGCTTCCGGAGCGAGGGGGGACGTTTTAAAGCGGCGCACCGGCGCTGGCAAAGCGGGACGGCGTGTCTCAGGCGTCCGGGTGGTGGGCGAAACGCCGCGGCTTTGCTTCCCGGGTATTTTTATGTTGTTTTTTTGGGCATTGAGGGTGGGATGGAGAGGAAAAAGGAGGGTGGAGAGGAAAAAGGAGGGGGAGGGGCGATGAAGGGATGGAAAGAGGGAGGGAGGGAGTGTGAGAGAAAGTTTGGGAGAGTTTTGAGAAACATTTGAGGACGTTTTGGAGAGATTGAGAGAGAGGGAGGGGAGAGAAAGGGACGGGGAGAGATGGAGAGAGAGGGCAGAGGATGAAGTTTGGGAGAGTTTTTAGAACGTTTTGAGAGTTGGAGTAAGTTTTGAGGAAGTTTTGGAAAGATTGAGAGGAGGAGGGAGAGGGGGAAGGAGTGGGAGAGAAAGTTTGAGGAAGTTTTGATTAAACTTTTGAGATTTTTGCAGGGAGGTTTTGGAGAGATTGAGAGGGGGGGATGAGTGTGAGAGAAAGTCTGGGAAAGTTGGAAAGATTTGAGATCTTTTTGAGATAGTTTTGGAGAGAGTGAGAGAGAAAGGGTAAAATAAAAGATGGTGAGGGAGCGAGGGGAGGAAGGAGAGAGATAGGAGGGGAAGAGAGGGGAGAAGGGGGGTCATAATAGAGAGAGGGGATAGGAATTTTGGAGAGTGTTGAGGAATGTCGGACTCCGTTCCTCTCCTTCCCTCTATCCCACCTTCCCTCCCTGTGTGTGTGTGTGTGTGTGTGTGTGTGTGGTGGAGGGAGGGAGAGAGAGGGAAAGAGAGAGAGGAATGAGGGAGAGAGGGAGGGATGACGGGGAGAGGACGAGAGAGAGAGAGAGGGATGACGGGGAGAGGTAGAGAGAGGGAGAGGGAGAGAGAGTGAGAGAGGCAGAGCAAGAGGGACGAGGGAGAGAGAAGTATTCACCTCTCCCTCCCTCTCTGGCGTCACGATGGCCCAGCGGTAGAGTTGCCGCCTCACAGCGCCAGAGACTTGGGTTCCATCCCGACCACGGGTGCTGTCTGTGCGGAGTTTGCACTTTCTCTCCCCGTGACCTGCGTGGGATTTCACCGTGTGCTCCAGATTCCTACCACACTCCAAAGATGTGCGAGTTTGTAGGTTAACTGGCTTCTGGTAAAGATTGTAAATTGTTCCCTGGTGTGTGTGTAAGTAGGATAGTGTTAGTGGGCGGGGATCGCTGGTCGGCACGGACTCGGTTGGCTGAAGGGCCTGTTTCCATGCTGTATCTCTAAACTAAACTAGTATGTGAACAGGCGATCGCTGGTCGGCGCGGACGCGGTTGGCCGAAGGACCTGTATCTCCAAACTAAAATGGTTGAGGAACACATTTCAAACATCGAGTTGCCCACAAAGTGTAAAAGATGTTTTCATTTTATTTGGAAAGGACACTAAAGAAAACGGAGAAGGAGTTGAGTATAGGAGCAAAGAGGTCCTTCTGCAGTTGTACAGGGCCCTGGTGAGACCACACCTGGAGTATTGTGTGCAGTTTTGGCATGTTGGACTTCATAACAAGAGTATAGGAGCAAAGAGGTCCTTCTGCAGTTGTACAGGGCCCTGGTGAGACCATACCTGGAGTGTTGTGTGCAGTTTTGGCCCTGTTGGCCTTCATAACAAGAGGAATCGAGTAAAGGGGCTAAGAGGTCCTTCTGCAGTTGTACAGGGCCCTGGTGAGACCACACCTGGAGTATTGTGTGCAGTTTTGGCATGTTAGCCTTCATAACAAGAGGAGTTGAGTATAGGAACAAAGAGGTCCTTCTGCAGTTGTGCAGGGCCCTGGTGAGGCCACACCTGGAGTATTGTGTGCAGTTTTGGCATGTTAGCCTGCATAACAAGAGGAGTTGAGTATAGGAGCAAAGAGCTCCTTCTGCAGTTGTACAGGGCCCTGGTGAGACCACACCTGGAGTATTGTGTGCAGTTTTGGCTCTTGGCCTTCATAACAAGAGGAGTAGAGTATAGGAGCAAAGAGGTCCTTCTGCAGTTGGACAGGGCCCTGGTGAGACCACACCTGGAGTATTGTGTGCAGTTTTGGCATGTTCACCTTCATAACAAGAGTAGTTGAGTATAGGAGCAAAGAGGTCCTTCTGCAGTTGGACAGGGCCGTGGTGAGACCACAACTGGAGTATTTTGTGCCCGCACACACACACACCCTCCACACACCACTCTGAAGTTAACTAACACTAATAGGTGGTAGACACAAATGCTGGAGAATCTCAACGGGTGCGGTAGCATCTATGGAGCAAAGGAAATAGACAACGTTTCGGGCCAAGACCCTTCTCCAGATGCTGGGGTGAAACTTGCAAATCTGCTCTGAAAGTGAAGACTACAATTCCTTCAAATTCATCCCTTTCTCTCCCCTCCTCCCTTCTATCTTTCCCTCTCTCTCTCTCTCCTTTCTCTCTCTCCCCCTCTCTCTCTCTCCCCTCCTCTATGTTTCCCTCTCCCTCTCTCCTTTGTCTCTCTCCCTCTCTCCCCTCTTATCTCTCCCTCTCCTTTCTCTCTCTCCCCTCCATCTCTCCTTCCCTCCCTCCCACCTTCTCCTCATTCACTCAAATCTTCATTTCTCCCTCTCTTTCCCTCTCTCCCTCCCCCACCTTCCCTTCTCCCTCCCGCAGCCCACTCCCCCATCTTTCTCCCTCTCTCTTTCCCTCTCCCTCTATCTCCCTCCCCTCTTTCTCTCTGTCTCTCTCCTCTCCTCCACTCTCTCTCCCCTCACCTCTTGTCCCCTGCCCTCTATCTTTCTCCCCCCTCTCTCCTTTCTCTCTATCTCTCTAACTCCTCCCCTCTCACCCTCCTCTCCTCTCCCCCTCTCCTTTCTGTCCCTCTCTCTGTCTCTCTCTTACTCGCCTCTATCTTTCCCCTCCCTCTCTCTGCCCTCCTCTTTCCCTCTCCCTCCCTCCTTTGTCTCTCTCTCTCCCCCTCCTCTCTCCCTCTGTTCTCTCTCTCTCTCCCTCCATCTCTCCTTCCCTCCCTTCCACCTTCCCCTTCTTTCGCTCAAATCCTCAATTTTCATTCAATTCATTTTTCTCAATTCTTCATTTCTCCCTCAATTTCTCTTTCCCTCCTTCCCTCTCCCTCCCTCCCCAGCCTACACTCCTTCATCTCTCCCTCTCTCTCTCTCTCTCTCCTTCTCCCTCTCTCTCACTCCTGTCTGCAACGCGGACCAGAGAGAGACAAGGGGGCGGGTTCCTTCTCCCTCTCTCTGACTGACGTCCCTCTTCTCCAATCACCCGCCGCTTCCAGACATCTGCAAGTCCCGCCCCACCGCCCGGTTGAGTAACGTCTCTCCGCCAATAGGGACGTCCGATCAGTCAGTGGGCCGGATGTCCCGCCCCCGCCATCCCCTCTATGACGTCACCGTTGCATTTAACATCTGAAGGGTTTTGCAAGATTATTGCAATTAATTTAATGCATTTCACATCCAGGGGGTTTGTAATATCACTTTAATGCAACGCATTTGCTGCATTTAACATTGCAGGAGGGTGCAAAGTTATTCCAATGTGATGCATTTGTTGCATTTAACATTTTTGTGGGGTTCTGCAAGATTAGTGCAAAGCGATTTAATGCATTGAACTTCCAAGCGGGGGTGGGGGGGGGTTTGCAATATTACTTGAATGCAACGCATTTGCTGCATTTAACTTTGTGGAGGGTGCAACGTTATTCAAACACGATGCATTCGTTGCATTTAACATTTGAGCTGTTTCACCCGATCAGAACCCAATGGAATGTGCCTTTTATACGCTGAAGAGAAAAGTGAAGGGGACTAGCCCCCAAAACAAGCATCAGCTTAAAGATGGCTGCAATGCAGGCCTGGCAGAGCATCACCAGAGAAGACACCCAGCAACTGGTGATGTCCATGAATTGCAGACTTTAATAGACAATAGGTGCAGGAGTAGGCCATTTGGCCCTTCCAGCCAGCATTGCCATTCAATGTGATCATGGCTGATCATCACCAATCAGTACCCCGTTCCTATCTTCTCCCAATACCCCCTGACTTTGCTATCTTTAAGAGCCCTATCTAGCTCTCTCGTGAAAGCATCTAGGAAACCTACCTCCACCGCCCTCTGAGGCAGAGAATTCCACAGACTCACAACTCTCTGTGAGAAAAAATGTTTCCTCGTCTCTGTTCTAAATGGCTTACCCCTTATTCTTAAACTATGGCCCCTGGTTCTGGACTCCCCCAACATCGGGAACAAATTCAGGGCAAAAATCAAAAAGGGCCACTTTTCAACATAATTGTCTAAGGAGTAAGAGTGTTGTAAAAAAATCCTGAAGGCATTGTGTTTCAATGCAATGAACATTCATAATGAGATGGATGAGTTGAATGTGCAAATAGTTATCAGGGTGACCAAGGCTGGGAGCAGAACATCCAGGGATATTCAATATTTAGGAGGGATAGAGAGAAAGAAAAAGGAGGTGGGGTAGCATTGCTGGTTAGAGAGGAGATTAACACAATAGAAAGGAAGGACATTAGCTTGGAGGATGTGGAATCGATATGGGTAGAGCTGCGAAACACTAAGGGGCAGAAAATGGAAGTAGGCGTTGTGTACAGGCCACCTAACAGTAGTGGTGGAGTTGGGGATGGCATCAAACAGGAAATTAGAAATGCGTGCAACAAAGGTAAAACAGTTATAATGGGTGACTTCAATCTACATATAGATTGGGTGAATCAAATTGGCAGGGGTGCTGAGGAAGAGGATTTCTTGGAATGTATGCGGGACAGTTTTCTAAACCAACATGTAGAGAAACCAACGAGAGAGCAGGCTATTCTAGACTACGTATTGAGTAATGAGGAAGGGTTAGTTAGCAGTCTTGTTGTGCGTGCCCCCTTGGGCAAGAGTGACCATAATATGGTTGAGTTCTTCATTAGGATGGAAAGTGACATTGTTAATTTAGAAACAACGGTTATGAATTTAAAGAAATTGATGATGAAAGAAAACTGGCAGGGAAAATAAAAACTGACTGCAAAAGCTTTTATAGATATGTGAAGAGAAAAAGATTAGTTAAAACAAATGTAGGTCCCTTGCAGTCAGAAACGGGTGAATTGATTATGGGGAACAAGGACATGGAAGACCAATTGAATAACTACTTTGGTTCTGTCTTCACTAAGGAAGACATAAATAATCTGCCAGACATAGCATGGGACCGGGGGGCCAAATGAGATGGAGGAACTGAGTGAAATCCAGGTTAGTCGGGAAATGGTGTTAGGTAAATTGAATGGATTAAAGGCCGATAAATCCCCAGGGCCTGATAGGCTGCATCCGAGAGTGCTTAAGGAAGTAGCCCCAGAAATGGTGGATGCATTAGTGATAATTTTTCAAAACTCTTTAGATTCTGGAGTAGCTCCTGAGGATTGGAGGGTAGCTAATGTAACCCCACTTTTTAAAAAGGGAGGGAGAGAGAAAACGGGGAATTACAGACCAGTTAGTCTAACATCGGTAGTGGGGAAAATGCTAAAGTCAGTTATTTAAAGATGGGATAGCAGCACATTTGGAAAATGGTGAAATCATTGGATAAAGTCAGCATGGATTTATGAAAAGTAAATCATGTCTGCCGAATCTTATACAATTGTTCGAGGATGTAACTAGTAGAGTGGATGTGAGAACCAGTGGATGTGTTATATCTGGACTTTCAGAAGGCTTTCGACAAGGTCCCACATAAGAGATTAGTATGCAAACTTAAAGCACACGGTATTGGGGGTTCAGTATTGATGTGGATAGAGAACTGGCTGGCAGTCAGGAAGCAAAGAGTACGAGTAAACGGGTCCTTTTCAGAATGGCAGACAGTGACTAGTGGGATACCGCAAGGCTCAGTGCTGGGAACCCAGCTATTTACAATATAAATGCATTTCGTTGTCTCTGTACTGTACACTGACAATGACAATTAAAATTGAATCTGAATCTGAATCTGAATAAATGAATTGTGGGCAAATGGCAGGTGCAGTATAATGTGGATAAATGTGAGGTTATCCAATTTGGTAGCAAGAACAGGAAAGTAGACTATTATCTGAATGGTGGCCGATTAGGAAAAGGGGAGATGCAACGAGACCTGGGTGTCATGGTACACCAGTCATTGAAAGTAGGCATGCAGGTGCAGCAGGCAGTGAAGAGAGCAAATGGTCGCCTATTAGCATTTATAGCAAAAGGATTTGAGTATAGGAACAGGGAGGTTCTACTGCAGTTGTTCAAGGCCTTGGTGAGACCACACCTGGAGTATTGCATACAGTTTTGGTCTCCTAATCTGAGGAAATACATTCTTGCCATAGAGGCAGTACAGAGAAGGTTCACCAGACTGATTCCTGGGATGGCATGACTTTCATATGAAGAAAGACAGGATAGACTTGGCTTGTACTCGCTATAATTTAGAAGATTGAGGGGGAATCTTATAGAAACTTACAAAATTCTTAAGGGTACACAAAAATGCGGGAGAAAATCAGCGGGTGCAGCAGCATCTATGGAGCGAAAGAAATAGGCGACGTTTCTGGCCGAAACCCTTCTTCAGACTGATGGGGGGGTGGGGGGGAGACAAGGAAGGAAAAAGGGAGTAGGAGGAGCCCATGGGCGGGGGGATGGGAGGAGACAGCTCGAGGGTTAAGGAAGGGGAGGAGACCGCAAGGGCTAGCAAAACTGGGGAATTCAACGTTCATGCCATCCGGACGCAAGCAACCCAGGCGGAATATGAGGTGCTGTTCCTCCAATTTCCGGTGTTGCTCACTCTGGCAATGGAGGAGACCCAGGACAGAGAGGTCGGATTGGGAATGGGAGGGGGAGTTGAAGTGCTGAGCCACCGGGAGTTCAGGTAAGTTATTGCGGACTGAGCGGAGGTGTTCGGCGAAACGATCGCCCAACCTCCGGTTAGTCTCCCCGATGTAAATCAGCTGACATCTAGAGCAGCGGATGCAGTAGATGAGGTTGGAGGAGATGCAGGTGAACCTTTGTCGCACCTGGAACGACTGCTTTGGTCCTTGAATGGAGTCGAGGGGGGAGGTGAAGGGACAGGTGCTGCATTTCTTGCGGTTGCAACGGAAAGTGCCCGGGGAGGGGGTGCTACGGGAGGGAAGGGAAGAATTGACAAGGTAGTTGCGGAGGGAGCGGTCTTTGCGGAAGGCAGACATAGGGGGAGATGGGAAGATGTGGCGAGTGGTGGGGTCACGTTGGAGGTGGCGGAAATGGTGGAGGATTATTTGTTGTATTTGCCGGCTGGTGGGGCGAAAGGTGAGGACTAGGAGGACTCTGCCCTTGTTGCGAGTGCGGGGATGGGGAGAGAGAGTGTTGCGGGGTATGAATGAGACCCTGGTACGAGCCTCATCTATGGTGGCGGAGGGGAATTCCCGTTCCCTGAAGAACGAGGACATTTCCAATGCCCTGGTGTGGATTCTTAAGGGGTTGGACAGGCTAGATGCAGGAAGATTGTTCCCGATGTTGGGGAAGTCCAGAACAAGAGGTCACAGTTTAAGGATAAGGGGGAAGTCTTTTAGGACCGAGATGAGAAGAAATAAATTCACACAGAGAGTGGTGTATCTGTGGAATTCTCTGCCACAGAAAGTTGTTGAGGCCAGTTCATTGGCTATATTTAAGAGGGAGTTAGATGTGGCCCTTGTGGCTGAAGGGATCAGGGGGTATGGAGAGAAGGCAGGTACAGGATACTGAGTTGGATGATCAGCCATTATCATATTGAATGGCGGTGCAGGCTCGAAGGGCCGAATGGCCTACTCCTGCACCTATTTTCTATGTTTCCTGCCTCTAGCGTGTCCTAACCCTTAACAATTTTATATGTTTCAATAAGATCCTCTCTCGTCCTTCTAAACTCCAGATTATACAACCTGAGCCGCTCCATTCTCTCAGCATATGTCATTCCTGCCAACCCGTGAATTAACTATGTAAACCTACGCTGCACTCCCTCAATAGCTTGAATGTCCTTCCTCAAATTAGGGGACCATAACTGCACAGAATACTCCAGGTGTGGTCCCACTACAGCCCTGCACACCTGCAGAAGGACCTCTTTGCTCCTATATTCGATTCCTTTTGTTATAAAGGCCTTCATCTCCTCCCGACTGGACTATTGCAACTCACTTTTCCTTGTCATCAGCTCCACCTACATCAACCGACTTCAACTGGTCCAGAACGCAGCCGCCCGACTCATCACCCACACCAAATCCTGGCATCACATCACTCCAGTCCTCAAACAACTTCACTGGCTTCCCATCTCTCACCGGATCACCTACAAAATCCTTATCCTCACCTACAAAGCCCTCCACCATCTGCCCCCCCCCCCATATCTCACTGACCTCCTCTCCCCCTACCAACCCTCACGGTCCCTCAGATCCACATCAGCCGGTCTCCTCTCCATCCACAAGTCCAACCTCCGCAGTTTTGGGGACAGAGCCTTCTCCAGGGCAGCTCCCAGGCTCTGGAACTCCCTCCCCCAACTGATCCACAATTCTGTGTCCCTCACCATCTTCCAGTCCCACCTCAAGACCCATCTCTTCACCTCTGCCTATCCTTAGCCCCATGTCCCCCTCCCTTTTCATCTGTGCATTAATTGCCTCATATTGTGTTTTGAAGTGAATTCTGTCTTTACTTTGTGTACTAGTCATGTCTCTACTATTTATTTCATTCCCCTTACATGTTTTTCCTCTACCTGCTAAATGTTTGTAAGGTGTCCGTGAGACTCTTGAAAGGCGCCCATAAATAAAATTTATTATTATTATTATTAATATGTCATTCGCTTTCTTCATTGCCGGCTGTACCTGCATGCTTACTTTCATAGACTGATGTACCAGGACCACCAGATCTCATTGTACTTCCCCTTTTCCCAACTTGATGCCATTTAGATAGTAATCTGCCTTCCTGTTTTTGTCACCAAAGTGGATAACCTCCCATTTCTCCACATTAAACGTCATCTACCATGCACCTGCCCACTCCCCAACCTGTGCAAGTCACCCTGCGTTCTCATCGCATCCTCCTTACAGTTCACACTGCCACCCAGTTTTGTGTCATCTGCAAATTTGCTAATGTTACTTTGAAACCCTTCATCCAAATCATTGATGTATATTGTAAATAGCTGCGGTCCCAGCATCAGCCTTGCGGTACCCCACTAGTCACTGCCTGCCATTCTGAAAGGGACCCCTTAATCCCTGCTCTTTGTTTCCTGTCTGCCAACCAATTTTCTATCCATGTCAGTACACTACCCCCAATACCATGTGCCCTAATTTTGCCCTCTAATCTCCTATATGGGATCTTATCAAATGCTTTCTGAAAGTCCAGGTACACTACATCCTCTGGCTCTCCCTTGTCCATTTTCCTAGTTACATCTTTAAAAAATTCCAGAAGATTAGTCAAGCATGATTTCCCCTTCATAAATCCATTGTGACTCGGACAGATCCTGTTACTGCTATCCAAATGTGCGGCTATTTCATCTTTTATAATCAACTCCAGCATCTTCCCCACCACTGATGTCAGGCTAACCGGTCTATAATTTTGTGTTTGCATACTAATCTGTTATGTGGGACCTTGTCGAAAGCCTTCTAAAAGTTCAGATATAACACATCCACTGGTTCTACTTTATCCACTCTACTAGTTACATCCTCGAAAAATTCTATAAGATTTGTCAGACATGATTTACCTTTCATAAATCCATGCTGACTTTGTCCAATGATTTCACCACTTTCCAAATGTGCTGCTATCCCATCTTTAATAACTGGCTCTAGAATTTTCCCCACTACCATGTTAGACTAACTGGTTTTGAAGAGTTTTGAAAAATTATCACTAATGCATCCAATATTACTGGGGCTACTCCTTAAGTACTCAGGGATGCAGCCTATCTGGCCCTGGGGATTTATCGGCCTTTAATCCATTCAATTGACCTAACACCACTTCCCGGCTAACCTTGATTTCACTCAGTTCCTCCATCTCATTTGACCCCTGGTTCCCTGCTATTTCCGGCAGATTATTTATGTCTCCCTTAGTGAAGACAGAGCCAAAGTAGTTATTCAATTGATCTGCCATGTCCTTATTCCCCATGATCAATTCACCTGTTTCTGACTGCTAGGTCCCTTTGTTTTAACTAATCTTTTTCTCTTCACATATCTATAAACACCTTTTCAGTCAGTTTTTATGTTCCCTGACAGTTTTCTTTCATAATCTATTTTCCCTTTCCTAATTAAGCCCTTTGTCCTCCTATGCTGGACTCTGAATTTCTCCCAGTCCCCTGGTAGGCTGCTTTTTCTGGCTACTTTGTATGCTTCATCTTTAGTTTTGATACTATCCCTGATTTCCCTTGTTATCCATGAATGCACTACCTTCCCTGATTATTTTGCCAAACTGGGATGAACAATTGTTGTAGTTCATCCATGCAGTCTTTAAATGCCTTCCATTGCATATCCACTGTAATCCCTTTAAAAATCAATTGCCGGTCTATCTTGGCCAATTCACGTCTCATACCCTCAAAGTTACCCTTCTTCAAGTTCAGAACCCTTGTTTCTGAAATAACAATGTCACTCTCCATCCTAATGAAGAACTCAACCATATTATGGTCACTCTTGCCCAAGGGGCCACGCACAACAAGACTGCTAACGAACCCTTCCTCATTACTCAATACCCAGTCAAGAATAGCCTGTTCTCTCGTTCGTTACTCTACATGTTAGTTTAGAAAACTATCCCGCACACATTCCAAGAAATCCTCTTCCTCAGCACCCCTGCCAATTTGATTCACCCAATCTATATGTAGATTGAAGTCACCCATTATACCTCTGTTGCACGCATTTCTAATTTCCTGTTTGATGCCATCCCCAACTCCACTACTACTGTTAGGTGGCCTGCACACAACTCCCACTAGCATTTACTGCTCCTTAGTGTTTCGCAGCTCTACCCATATCGATTCCACATCCTCCAAGCTAATGTCCTTCCTTTCTATTGCGTTAATCTCCTCTCTAACCAGCAACGGTACCCCACCTCCTTTTCCTTTCTGTCTATCCCTCCTGAATATTGAATATCCCTGGATGTTCAGCCCCCAGCCTTGGTCACCCTGGAGCCATGTCTCCGTGATCCCAACTATATCATATTAATTAATAACTATCTGCACATTCAACTCATCCACCTTATTACAAATGCTCCTTGCATTGAGACACTAAGCCTTCAGGCTTGTTTTTACAACACTCTTACCCCTTATACAATTATGTTGAAAAGTGGCACTTTTTGGTTTTTGCCCTGGATTTGTCTGCCTGCCACTTTTACCTTTCACCTTGCAGCCTATTGCTTCTACCCTCATTTTACACCCTGCTGTCTCTCTACTCACACAATTAAGAAACCCACCACCTCTTATTCTCTGTTTATTATCTTTTTCTTCTTTCTCCCCTACATGTTGGGTCTGAGTGCTTCCCTTCTCTGCCTCCTGCCTCACACACTGTCTACTAGCTTTCGATATTTGAGTCACTCCCCCCAACCGTTCTAGTTTAAAGTCTCCCCAGTAGGCTCTGCAAATTTCCCCGCCAGGATATAGGGTCTCCCTCGGGTTCAAGAGCAACCCATCTTTTTTGTACAGTTCGCACATTCGCCAAAAGGGGTCCCAATGATCCAGAAACTTGAATCCCTGCCTTCTGCACCAGTCCCTCAGCCATGCATTTATCCTCCACCTCGCTCCATTCCTACTCTCACTGTCACATGACACAGGCAGTAATCCTGAGATTGTTACCTTTGCGGTCCTTCTCCTTAATGAAGATTTACAAGATGATTAGTAGGGTTTACTGGACATTATCTTGCACTAAACGTTATTCCCTTTATCCTGTATCTGTACACTGTGGACGGCTGGATTGTAATCATGTACAGTCTTCCCGCTGACTGGATAGCACGCAACAAGAAAGATTGTCACTGTACCTCGCTACACGGGACAATAAACTACACTCAACTCAAATGGTCTATTTTGATTTAGGAAATGTCAACAGAGGGGAACAAATGTACACGTGTGACGATTCAGTCGTTTGAACTCGAGCGATAAACGTGACTTTAAAACATTGTGGAAAACCTTCTCATGTGTCTGTTAATGTAAGTGTTTTGTGAGAGGAGAGATAGAGAGAGAGGGAGAGGGGAGTAGAGAGAGAGAAGGGAGGCCCAGGACCGTTGGAGAGCAGTGGAGGAGGGTCAGGGCGGTGAGTACTTAAATCGGGCGCGGGGCTTGTTTTCACAGAGGCCCAGGACCGTTGGAGAGCAGTGGAGGAAGGTCAGGGCTTAACAAAATCCGTAACGTTCCACACTCCATAGGGAGGGTTCTGGTGGAAGCCGCTGATTGGTGGAAGCAGACTAGAGGAAGCAGCTGATTGGGTGCAACCTCAGGTTAGCATTTGTGCTTTCTAGTTAAAGGTACAGTGCTTTAGTAAAGGTACAGTGGGTTAAAGGTACAGTGGGCTAAAGGTACAGTGCTTTAGTAAAGGTACAGTGGGCCAAGGGTACAGTGGGCTAAAGGTACAGTGCTTTTTGTTTATATAATAAAGCGCAGTTTAAAGGTCATGAGGGAGCAGCTGTTGTGAGTCAGATACCTGCTGATTTCTCCCAGCAGTTTCTATTGTATTATACTGGTATCAGATCCAGGGTAAGGCGGGAGAATGACAGTCAGAGCAGTGTACTGTTCTGGATGTCAGATGTGGGAGGTCATGGTGTCGGATGGCCCTCCAGACGTCCACATCTGCACCAGGTGCATCGAGATGGGGCTCCTAAGGGACCGTATTAGGATCCTGGAGCAGCAGCTCGATGACGTCTGTCTGATCAGGGAGAGTGAGGAGGTCATAGAGGGGAGTTATATGGAGGTGGTCACTCCAAAACCACGGGAGAGAGACATGTGGGTCACGTTAAGGAAGGGCAAGGGGCAGAGGCAGGAACGAGTGAGTACTCCAATGTCGGTACACCTCGCAAATAAGTACTCCTGTTTG
The DNA here is from genome assembly GCA_036785375.1 of Leucoraja ocellata. NCBI lineage: Eukaryota > Metazoa > Chordata > Chondrichthyes > Rajiformes > Rajidae > Leucoraja > Leucoraja ocellata. The sequence continues at coordinate 135,215 of JAWMAR010000712.1, read as the reverse complement.
AGTACGGATGGGGGTGGCAGCCTACCCGGGGGCAGCGACAGCGGACAGGCCTACAGCACAGAGACCAGCCCTGTTGCTCTGAAAGGCATGGAAAAAAAGAAGAGGGCAATAGTAATTGGGGACTCTATTGTTAGGGGGTCGGATAGGCGATTCTGTGGACGCAGTCGGGAGACCAGGATGGTGGTCTGCCTCCCTGGTGCCAAGGTCTCGGATGTGTCTTAACGCATCCAAGATATCCTTAAATCAGAGGGAGAGGAGCCTGAGGTCGTGGTACATATAGGTACCAATGACATAGGTAAAAAAAGGGAAGAGGTCCTGACGGGAGGATTTAGGGAGTTGGGAGGAGAGTTAAGAAAAAGGACCAAAAAGGTAACAATCTCAGGATTACTGCCTGTGCCACGCGGCAGTGAGAGTAGGAATGGAGCGAGGTGGAGGATAAATGCATGGCTGAAAGACTGGTGCAGAGGGCAGGGATTCAAGTTCCTGGATCATTGGGACTTCTTTTGGGGAAGGTGGGACCTGTACAGAAAGGATGGGTTGCACTTGAACCCGAGGGGGACCAATATCCTAGCGGGGAAATTTGCAAAGGCAGCTGGGGAGACTTTAAACTAGAATGGTTGGGGTGAGGGACTCAAATAGCGAAAGGTAGTAGACAGAATGGGAGGCAGGAAGCAGAAATGGGAAGCACTCGGACACAAGAGGAGAAAGAAAAAAAAGGAAATAAACAGAGAATAAGAGGCGGGGGGTTTCTTAAATGTGCATATTTTAATGCTAGGAGCATTGTAAGAAAAGTGGATGAGCTTAGAGTCTGGATAGACACCTGGAAGTATGATGTTGTGGCGATCAATGAAACGTGGTTGCAGGAGGGCTGTGATTGGAAACTAAATATTCCAGGATTTCGTTGCTTCAGGTGTGATAGAATTGGAGGGGCAAGAGGTGGAGGTGTTGCATTGCTAGTCAGGGAAGATATTACAGCAGTGCTTTGGCAGGATAGATTGGAGGGCTCATCTAGAGAGGCTATTTGGGTGGAATTGAGAAGTGGGAAAGGTGTAGCAACACTTATAGGGGTGTATTATAGACCGCCAAACGCGGAACGAGAATTGGAAGAGCAAATATGTAAGGAGATAGCAGATATTAGTAGTAAGCACAAGGTAGTGATTGTGGGAGATTTCAACTTTCCACACATAGACTGGGAAACACATTCTGTAAATGGGCTGGATGGGTTGAAGTTTGTAAAATGTGTGCAGGATAGTTTTTTTGCAGCAATACATAGAGGTACCTACTAGAGGAGGGGCAGTGCTGGACCTCCTGTTAGGAAATGAGATGGGACAGGTGGCGGAGGTATGCGTTGGGGAGCACTTCGGGTCCAGTGATCACAATACCATTAGTTTCAATATAATTATGGAGAGGGTCAGAACTGGACCTAGGGTTGAGATTTTTGATTGGAGAAAGGCTAACTTTGATGCGATGCGAGATTTAAAAGGAGTGAACTGGGACATTTTGTTTTATGGGAAAGGTGTAGAAGAGAAATGGAGGACATTTAAAGGGGAAATTTTAAGAGTAGAGAATCTTTATGTTCCTGTTCGGTTGAAAGGAAACAGTAAAAATTGGAAAGAGCCCTGGTTTTCAAGGGAAATTGGACATCTTGTTCGGAAAAAGAGGGAGATCTACAATAATTATAGGCAGCATGAAGTAAATGAGGTGCTTGAAGAGTATAAGGAATGTAAAAAGAATCTTAAGAAAGAAATTAGAAAAGCTAAAAGAAGATATGAGGTTGATTTGACAAGTAAGGTGAAAGTAAATCCAAAGGGTTTCTACAGCTATATAAATAGCAAAAGGATAACGAGGGATAAAATTGGTCCATTGGAGAGACAGAGTGGACAGCTATCTGCAGAGCCAAAAGAGATGGGGGAGATATTGAACAATTTTTTTTCTTCGGTATTCACCAAGGAGAAGGATATTGAATTATGTGAGGTAAGGGAAACTAGTAGAGTAGCTATGGATACTATGAGGTTCAAAGTAAAAGAAGTACTGACACTTTTGAAAAATATAAAAGTGGATAAGTCTCCAGGTCCTGACAGGATATTCCCTAGGACATTGAGGGAAGTTAGTGTAGAAATAGCCGGGGCTATGACAGAAATATTTCAAATGTCATTAGAAACGGGAATAGTCCCCGAGGATTGGCTTACTGCGCATGTTGTTCCATTGTTTAAAAAGGGTTCTAAGAGTAAACCTAGCAATTATAGACCTGTTAGTTTGACTTCAGTGGTGGGCAAATTAATGGAAAAGATACTTAGAGATAATATATATAAGCATCTGGATCAACAGGGTCTGATTAGGAACAGTCAACATGGATTTGTGCCTGGAAGGTCATGTTTGACTAATCTTCTTGAATTTTTTGAAGAGGTTACTAGGGAAATTGACGAGGGTAAAGCAGTGGATGTTGTCTATATGGACTTTAGTAAGGCCTTTGACAAGGTTCCTCATGGAAGGTTGGTTAAGAAGGTTCAACTGTTGGGTATAAATGCAGGAACAGCAAGATGGATTCAACAGTGGCTGAATGGGAGAAGCCAGAGGGTAATGGTGGATGGCTGTTTATCGGGTTGGAGGCAGGTGACTAGTGGGGTGCCTCAGGGATCTGTGTTGGGTCCTTTGTTGTTTGTCATGTACATCAATGATCTGGATGAAGGTGTGGTAAATTGGATTAGTAAGTATGCAGATGATACCAAGATAGGGGGTGTTGTGGATAATGAAGAGGATTTCCAAAGTCTACAGAGTGATTTAGGCCATTTGGAAAAATGGGCTGAAAGATGGCAGATGGAGTTTAATGCTGATAAATGTGAGGTGCTACACCTTGGCAGGACAAATCAAAATAGGACGTACATGGTAAATGGTAGGGAATTGAAGAATACAGTTGAACAGAGGGATCTGGGTATAACCGTGCATAGTTCCTTGAAGGTGGAATCTCATATAGATAGGGTGGTAAAGAAAGCTTTTGGTATGCTAGCCTTTATAAATCAGAGCATTGAGTATAGAAGCTGGGATGTAATGTTAAAATTGTACAAGGCATTGATGAGACCAAATCTGGAGTATGGTGTACAATTTTGGTCGCCCAATTATAGGAAGGATGTCCACAAAATAGAGAGAGTACAGAGGAGATTTAGTAGAATGTTGCCTGGGTTTCAACAACTAAGTCACAGAGATAGGTTGAATAAGTTAGGTCTTTATTCTCTGGAGCGCAGAAGGTTAAGGGGGGACTTGATAGAGGTCTTTAAAATGATGAGAGGGATAGACAGAGTTGATGTGGACAAGCTTTTCCCTTTGAGAATAGGGAAGATTCAAACAAGAGGACATGACTTCAGAATTAAGGGACAGAAGTTTAGGGGTAATATGAGGGGGAACTTCTTTACTCAGAGAGTGGTAGCGGTGTGGAATGAGCTTCCAGTGGAAGTGGTGGAGGCAGGTTCATTGGTATCATTTAAAAATAAATTGGATAGGCATATGGATGAGAAGGGAATGGAGGGTTATGGTATGAGTGCAGGCAGGTGGGACTAAGGGGAAAAAAAGTTGTTAGGCACGGACTTGTAGGGCCGAGATGGCCTGTTTCCGTGCTGTAATTGTTATATGGTTATATGGTTATTAAGGGAGATAGAGAGGGGAGAGCGAGAGAGAGGGGAGAGAAAGGGGGAGAGAGATAGGGGAGATAGAGAGAGCGGGGGGAAATAGAGAGGGAGGGGAGATAGAGAGAGGGGGATAGAGGGGAGGAGAGAGAGGGGGAGGGGAGAGGGAGAGTGGAGATAGAGAGGGGGGATCAATCAATCAATCAATCAACCTTTATTGTCATCGTGCAAGCAACAAGTACAGTGCAAAATGAAAAGACGTTTCCCAGTGAATAGCGGAGCATCGCACATGAAATTTAAAAACACTTCTCACATAATAACACTAAAAAAAAAACAATCCAGTCCCTGATGGAACAGAATAAATAGTTAAAATCAGGTAAAAAAACACAATGTTAAAAACAGTAAACCAATCATAAAAAAATGTCCGGGGCCGCTGATTTGAGTGGCCAGTGCCAGTTATTAAAGTGTCCGTGCCAGCCGCAGAGTCAAGTCAAGTGACTGTGAGTGCAGAGTGACTGTTTAGCAGCCTCACAGCCTGTGGTAGGAAGCTGTTTAGCAGCCTCGTAGTCCGGGCTTTGATGCTTTGATATCTCTTGCCTGATGGCAAGAGATCCAGGTGTGTGTGGAGGGGGTGCAGTTTGTCCTTGGCAATTCTCTGTGCTTTCTTCAGACAGCGGCTCTGGAACAGTTCTTGTACCGAGGGTAGGGAGACGCCAATGATCCTCTCTGCTCCCCTCACTACCCTCTGCAGAGCCTTCCTGTCCGAGCAGTTGCAGGTGCAGTACCACGTATTGATGCAGTACGTGAGTACAGACTCCACCGTGCCCCTGTAGAAAGTCCTGAGGATGTTGGTGGGGAGTGAGGCCTGTTTTAGTTTCCTCAGGAAGTGCAGTCGCTGATGGGCCCGTTTGACGGTCCCAGTGGTGTTCCTGGACCAGGTGAGGTTGTCCGTTATCTGCACACCGAGGAACTTTATGCTCTCCACTCTCTCCACTGCAGTGCCACTAATGTTGAGCGGTGTATGCTCTGGCTGCGCCCTCCTGAAGTCGACAACCATCTCCTTAGTTTTTTCGACATTCAATTCCAGGTTATTTTTGCCGCACCAGTCCACCAGTTGTTCTACTTCCTCCCTGTACCTTGTTTCGTCATCTCCACTGATGAGTCCCACCACTGTAGTGTCGTCCGCGAACTTTATGATTTTATTGTCCCTGAATCTGGCAGCACAGTCATGTGTGAGCAGTGTGAACAACAGCGGGCTGAGCACACAGCCTTGAGGGGAGCCGGTGCTCAGCGTGATCGAGCCTGAAGTGTTCTTGCCAACACGGACTGACTGCGGTCTCTCTGTGAGAAAGTCCAAGATCCAGTGACACAGGGTGGATAGAGAGAGGGGAGTGGGGAGCGAGAGAGACGGGGGGGGGGGAGAGTGAAATTTTGGGTGTGGAAAAAACTGATAATAATGCCCAAAGATTATCTTTGGTGTAATCAACGTTGTGGGGGAACAGTTTGTGACGTCACGGCGCAGGGTGGGCGGGGCGACCAACGTCACCAAAGATGCAGACAGTTGGCGGACGGACGGTTGCCTGATGGTCAAGGTCTGTGCGACGTCTCCACGTCCCGTCACCCTCAACCCTCACCCTTTACTCACCTCCAGTCTCTGGCCTCACACCGGGAGACTCACACTCACTGTCCGCCAGCCTGCCCGACATTATGGTTGGCGCTTGGAGGGCACATCATCCGAAGACGTACACTCCATTGAGGATAAATGGAGATACTGTGGATAGGGTGAGCTGTTTTAAATTTCTGGGAGTCAACATCTCTGAGGATATGACATGGACATCACACGCCGCAGCACTCGTGAGTAAGGCAAGGCAGCGCCTTTACCACCTCAGGCAATTGAGGAAATTCAGAGTGTCTCCAAGCATCCTCGAGTGCTTTTACTCAGCGGCTGTGGAAAGCATATTGTCCGGAAATATTACCATCTGGTTTGGGAATTGCTCTGCCCAGGACAAGAAGGCTCTGCAAAGAGTTCGGCCCAACGCATTATGGGAACTTCACTCGCCCCCCTGCAGGAACTATACAACAGGAGGTGCAACTCCAGAGCAAATAAAATCATGAGAGACCCCTTCCACCCCAGCAACGGACTGTTCCAGCTGCTACGGTCAGGCAAACGCCTCCATTGCCATGTAGTGAGAACAGAGAGGTTGAGAAGGAGTTTCTTCCCAGAAGCCATTCGGACTGTAAACACCCATCTCACCAGGGACTAACTTTACTAGGTTTTTCCTTCCAATATTTAATATGTAGAAGAATATGTGTGTGTTTATGATTGTGTTTATAGTTTGTTTGGTTGTTTGTTTGTTTGTCTTTTTGCACAAAGTCCGCGAGCATTCCCACTTTCATTTCACTGCACATCTCGTATGTGTATGTGACGAATAAACTTGACTTGACTTGACTTGGAGCGGAGCGGAGTATCTGGGATGTTCAAGGCCCGGGGGGGGGGGCGGAGGGGGCGGAGGGGGCTGATGGTGGCGCAGCGGCCGCCAGGGTGGACGAGGTGTCCTTTTCCCCTCAACCCCCCCCCTTCAGGCACCAGTAATGTTGAAGCGTCAGTAATGTCCTGTTTGCCAGCTTGTTGACCCTCTGTGTTCCCCTCCTGCAGGGTTTAGCAGCCATTGCTGCGGACGGAGAGATGAGGACGTGAGCGGCCATTGAGGGTGCCGGTGAGTCCCAGGGCCGGATCTAGATGACGAGAGGCCCTAAAAGGCCAAATCTCGCACAATTCAAAGCGAGGGAGAAAGTTCCCAGCGCCGACCAGTTGCCGTTGCAGTGCGCATGCGCAGGGTGGCCGATGATGTGCTGGCCGTGGTTGTGCGCATGTGCAGGGGAAGGACGTGCAGGCCGCAGCAATGCGCATGTGCAAGGCGGCCGGCCGTGCCGGCGGATGAGGAGGGAGCGGAGCCCGGCGGCCCGGATACGGATAGCGGGGGGGAGATGGAGAGAGAGAGAGATAGAGGGGGGGGGGGGCAGAGTTGAACGGTAGGTGTCCTGCCTTGGCCGGATGCCCCCCTAGACCTCGAGGCCCTAAGCTTAAACTTGTCTAGATTATAGGTAAATCCGGCCCTGGTGAGTCCCCTCCCCCACCCCCCCATCTTGTGGGGAGCAGTGTCAGGGATGAGGGGAGTGAGAGCGGTCCGGACTGAGAGAGAGAGACAGTGAGAGAGGGGGAGAGAAAGAGACACACAGAGTGAGAGACAGAGAGAGTGGAAAAGACAAAGAGAGAAGCAGCGACAGAGAGTGGGAGAGAGACACTCAGAGAGACACAGAGAGAGAGAAAGAAAGAGAGGCAGCGAGAGAGAGGGTGAGACAACAGAGAGAGCGAGAAAGAGAGAGACAGGGTCAGAAAAAGAGAGTGAGAGAGACAGAGTGGGAAACAGGGAGGGGAGGGTCAGCGAGAAAGAGGGAGAGAGACAGACAGAGAGAGAGACATGGAGACAGAGAGAGACAGACAGAGAGAGGTACGAGAGAGAGACAGAGATCGACAGTGGGTGAGAGAGAGAAATAGAGACAGAGAGGGAGAGAGACAGTGAGACAGAGAGACACAGAGAAAAAAAGAGAGGGAGACAGAGAGAGGGAGAGAGACGGAGAGAAAGATGGAGAGAGACAGTGGGACAGAAAGGGAGAGAGAGACAGACAGAGAAAGGGAGAGAGAGAGAGAGACAGATAGAGTGTGAGAGATAGAAAGAGAGAGAGACCAGTGATAGAGAGAGCGATAGGGAGAGAGGGAGAGGGATAGAGAGAGAGAGAAAGAGAGAGAGAGACAGAGAGAGGGGCAGAGAAAGAGACAGAGAGAGTGAGAGACGGAGAGTGGGACAAAGAAAGATACAGAGAAGGAGAGAGAGAAACAGAGAAAGAGAGAAGGAGAGACAGAGAAAGGCAGCTAGACAGCCTAGACAGACAGAGAGAGACAGAGAGAGAAGGGGAGAGAGAGAGAGACAGACACAGAGGGAGAGCGACAGACAGGGAGACTGAGAGAGAGTGAGACGGAGACAGAGAGAAAGACTCTGAGAGACAGGAAGACCAGAGACAGAGAGAGTGACAGAGAGTGGGAGAGAGGCAGCGAGAGGAAGAGAGAGAGAGAGAGATGCAGAGACAGAATGAGAGACAGAGAGAGGCAGACAGAAAGAGAGAGACAGACAGACAGACAGAGGCAGAGAGAAAGACAGAGAGACAAACTCAGAGAGGGAGAGAGAGAGAGACAGAGAGAAAGTGAGGGAGGCAGAGGGAGAAACGGGGAGAGATGAGGTCAAACAAATGTCCTGTTTGCCAGCTTGTTGACCCTCCATGTTCCTTTTCTGCAGGGTTTAGGAGCCGTTGCTGAAGACAGAGAGACGGGGACATGAGCGGTCATTGAGGGCGGCCAGTGTGCCAGTGCCCCCCCCCTCCCCATCTGGTGGGAGAGTAGTTTTGGGGATGAGGGGAGCAGGAGAGAGAGAGGGAGAGAAAGAGACAGACACAGAGGGAGAGAGAGAGACAGCTAGAGAGATACCGATAAAGAGAGAGAGAGAGAGTGGGACAGACAGAGAGGGAGAGAGACAGACACAGAGAGAGAAAGAGAGAGGCAGTGAGAGAGTGGGAGAGACAGACAGACAGAGAGAGAGAGAGGGTCGGAGAAAGAGAGACTGAGAGACAGGAAGGGAGGGAGAGGGACAGAGGGAGAGAGACAGACAGAGAGAGAGAGAGACATGAAGACAGAGAGAGAGACACATACAGAAGGAGAAAGAAAGAGAGAGACAGACAGAGAGACAGTCAGCGCGACAATCGAAGAGAGACAGAGAGAATCAGAGAGAGAGAGAGAGTCATAGAGAGAGACGGAGAGAGAGGACAGACAGATTGGGAGAGACGGAGAGAGGCAGCAAGACGGAGTGAGAGAGAGAGAGCGAGAGACACGGAGAGAGAAAGAGAGGGAGACAGAGTGGCAGCAAGGGAAAGGGAGAGACAGACACTCAGAAAGAGAGAGACACAGAGAGAGAGACAGGGCCGGAGAAAGAGGCAGAGAGGGTCATAGAAAGCGAGAGAGACAGAGGGAGAGAGAGTGAGACAGAGAGTGGGACAGAGTGAGAGAGACAGAGATACAGACAGAGGGGGAGAGGGAGAGATAGAGAGAAAGAGACAGAGAGAGGGACAGAGAGAGGGACAGAGAGAGAGAGAGACAGAGAGAAAGAGACAGACAGAGAAAGAGACAAGATGGCGGTGCTCACGGTGAGGCTTGCGCACAGACAGCAGGAGGGAGCGGCGCCGCCAGCCAGCAAGGGAGCGGCGCCCGGCCACTGCACAAGATGAGCCGTGCACAGATCGGGCAAACGGGGAAGGTCCGGGCGAGACAGACAGAGAGAGATGGAGAGAGAGATAGAGACAGAGAGAGAGAGTTGGGTGTGTGCTGTGCGAGAGGGACCCTGAGTTTGCTGCAGCTCCAGAAGGCCGTGAGTAACAGCCCGAGAAATCTGGCCCGAGGCTGGTCGACACAACTCAAGGCCCAAACCCAAGAAGGTCTATGTGTCCAAAACCTACTGAAACCTAAACTTATCCAACTTAAACTTAAACTTATCCAACTTAATATCCGTAGCTAGGATGAACCCCTGAAAACTACACCTAAAGTGGGAGAGTGTGAAACACGAAACATGGAAAGGAGAAATAAATAAATAAACAAATAAACTGCTGCAGACAGATCAGATAGATCAGAGCGGCATAGCATGCAGAACAAAGAGCTGGGAAATAGTATATCTGCCTAAATGCAAAAGTGAACACACAAAAGAAAAATATAAGGAGAAAACCCTCCAGGAAATGCCAGAGATCCTTTAGGCTGATTACGCCCAACATCGAGGGAGTAGGAAGAAGAATAACTAACTACATCTATCCATGGAGAGACACTCTACTTGAAAACTACCCACGTCCATGGGGAGGGGATTAGACATGGGGCCGACTAAAAGTATGCAAAGACCAAAGCCTGGATACAGATGACCCTCTCCTTACTATTTCCTACTATCATAGAGGCAAGATCATGATACAGGGAAACTCAGAAAACTTGGACTCTTTTGAAGGGGTCTTTTCCCGGCTTAAAGAGAAGGCAAATGAAAAAAGGACCAATACCCACCAGGATAACTATGAAGATGACAGTCCACTAGAGACAATTGCTGCCATGGCCATCTCTACCCCTCCTACACCTCATAATTCAAGCCACCAGCTGAGAGAGAATCTGGCCCAGCTAGAACTCGAGTTCACAGAACTTAAACAAGCGCAGGCTAAGCAACTCTACCAGCTTCAAACAGGACTTCAAACAGCTGAGGACGAAAAATGAGACTACCATCTCCGAGATGAAGAGAACCCTGGAAGAGCTGAGACAAGAAAACCTAATGCACTCCCTGCCCAAATAGCCAAAATGAAGGAGGATATGAATAAGCAGGGAAAATAATTTGACAAGCAGCTCCAGAATGCCAGGGACAATCACCCAGAAGTCCCCAAAAGGCCACATGAAAACACACAGAGCCCAGCTGCTGCTCACTTTCCCATGCCTGCTCCGACCTTTCTGAGCTGCACTCAGCCCACCAATACACCATTAGTGGACACCCCTTCTGTTACACAGCTTGCCCCAGGTACACAGTCAACAGGCAACCCTCACCCTAGCCTCACCCAACCTCCTGCCCCCCAGTCTGAAGAGCAAAACCCCCAGGTAGTCCTACTGACTGATTCCAACGGGAAGTTTCTGGACCCCCAGAGGCTGTTCCCAGGTTGTCAGGTATTGGTTAAAACATGCAGCACCACAGACCAGGCCATGAAGGTCCTAAGCAAAGATACCATCGGGAGCCCTCAACACCTTGTGATCCATACAGGCACAAATAATATGCGCATCTTATGCCATCGTACTGCTGGGGCAATAACAAGGATGGCAGAAAAGGCCAGCAAGGAATTCCCTGAATTGAGGATTGTGATCTCTACCCTGCTGCCCAGGGTGGATACCCCACCCCATGTGATTCACGATACCAACATGGAGATCAGCAGAGGATGTGCCGCCCTCCCTAATGTCCAATTGGCCCACCACCCGACCATCGGTACATGGGACCCCCATGATGGAGTACATCTAAACAGACAGGGGGTGAGGGTCTCAAATATACTGCCCTGGGACGTAACCTTCCCACCCCCTCGATCAACGTGACCCCAAGAGGCCAATCTGGATTCCCTTCCCCCCACCATGTCAGGACCACCCGCCAAACTGTGAGGAGACAGAACAGCCCAGTCAGGGCCGCCATTGCCCCCAGCTCATCACTCCAGCCACAGCCGCGGGTCACCTTGGAGATGGGAGAGATCAGGCAGCTGCTGCACACCCTATGTTCCCACCTCCTGGGGTAACAAAGGATACAAATATATAAACAGTCCCTTCCGAGTGACTGATAAAAAACAGCATATGATTGCACTGAATTAGTACTGTTGATATTGTTGATATTACTATTAATACTGTTGATATTGCTATTATTAATATAGTTATTACTAGGTGGCAGTATGAGTCTGCCTTACCATGGCATTCAAAACTGTACCCAACATTCCCCAATTATAGAAAACAATAATGTTTTCGCACCTGTCCCACAAAATAGGTTTTATTTAAATTAAAAAAGAAAAGAATATAAATACAAAATAAATGAGTCCATTCCATATAGGCTGCTGGAATATCCAGGGTCTCTATTCTTCAACCTTCGGGATGAAGACTGGGAACCCTGAGTTCCTGAAGTCTATAGAAGACACTGATATAATGATATTAGCAGAAACATGGTACCGAAAGGATAAGTTCATTCACTGTCCCTCAGGGTACCACAAAGTCATGGTGCCCTCAGTAAAAACTACTGATATACATAAGGGCAGAATCTCCGGGGGGGTCTTGGTGTGGTACAAAGAAGAACTAGACAGTCACATTACATCAATAAAACAGAGGAAATCACATATATGGTTGAAACTAGATTAAAAAATTGGAATAATTGGAAAAGATATATATCTATGTGCCGCCTACATACCCCCAACAGAATCGCCATATTTTGAAGAGGATATATTTGAAACTCTCCACATGGCAATCAATCATTTCCAGGCCCAGGGAAATGTGCTACTATGTGGAGACCTGAATGCACGGACCAGATGTGAACCTGACTCCATAGACCCACAGGGCAACAACCATGTGTTCAGTCAAACCCCCTTGTATGTCACACCAACTATCATTAACCGAAACAACCTTGACTGAAATAAATAAAAGTGGTAGAGAGATAGTGCATTTCTATTGAGCCTTGGGCCTGTACATAGTTAATGGTCGGCTCAGAGGGGACTCGCTGGGAAGGTTAACATATTCCTCAGCTCTTGGGTCTAGCGTGGTAGACTACACAATTACTGACATAGACCCCTGCACTATCAGTGCATTCACTGTTAGGCAGCAGTCCCCTCTCTCAGACCATAGTCAAATCAACCTGTACCTAAAATTTCCTGTTCAAATTAAAGATGTAAAAAAGGAACCCAGTAAGCTGTATAAACTAAATCAGACTTACAAATGGGCTTCCGATAGTGGAGATAAATTCATCATGGCCCTGAACTCACCCGATCTCACAAATAAAATACTGAAATCCAAGACAAACCCATATGAGACTACTAGAGATGGTGTAAACATGGCTGTGAATGACATTAATATGATCTTTCACAAGGCAGCCATCAAAGCTGACCTTGTGAAACAGAACAGAAAAATTATCAAAAAACACAAGCATGAAAAATGGTTCGACCATGAGTGTAAAAGTGTCAGAAAAGACCTGAGGAAAATATCGAACCAAAAACACCGTCAACCAAACAACCCAGTATTAGATATAATGAAATTCTTAAAAGGTATAAACACACGATTAGGAACAAAAGACAAAATTACACTCACAAGAGACTTGAAGAAATTGAAAATTCCATAAATCAAAACCAATTTTGGGATATGTGGAATGTGAGCACAACAAAACTACAAACACGACCAATTCAAGACGGTGATGTCTGGAGAGCACACTTCAAAAATCTATATAAAGACATCCCAATAAATAAAATAAACTCAAATTATTCCCATATCAAAGAAAACCTCCAAACACTAGAAACAGTAATTAAAGATTATCAAAACCCTCTTGATTTCCCAATTACTTTGGAAGAATTGACCATAAAAATTGACCATCACAAAGGAAGTCTGTGGTCCAGACAGCATTAAAAATGAAATGCTCAAGTGCAGCACTCCGGAGATGCAGGACATAGTGCTTAGGCTGTTCAACATCATACAACGTTCAGGTTATTTCCCTGATATTTGGTGTCAAGGGCTTATTTCACCCATTTATAAGAGTGGAAACAAATTAGACCCAAATAATTATCGTGGCATCTGTGTCAGTAGCTGCCTAGGGAAGTTATTCTGCAGTATCATCAATAACAGAATGCAGGATTCCCTTAACAAACACAACATTCTCAGTAAAACAAAATCGGCTTCCTCCCAAAACACCGTACCACTGACCACATTTATACCCTCCACACTCTCATTGAAAAACATGTACACCAAGCGAAAAATGGGAAAATATTTGCCTGTTTTATTGACTTTGAGAAAGCATTTGACTCTATTTGGCATGAAGGGCTCTATTACAAACTCCTCGGCGGTGGTATAGGAGGAAATGTATATGACCTTATCAAATCGATGTATCTGAATAATAAATGTGGTGTTAAAGTTGGGGACAAACGCACTGATCTCTTCGCCCAGAGAAGAGGCGTCCGGCAAGGCTGCAATCTGAGCCCGACACTGTTTAATGTATATATCAATGATTTGGCAGTAAAGTTGGACCAGAGCACAGCGCCGGGCCTCTGTCTTCTGGACGGAGAGGTAAAATCCCTGTTTTATGCGGATGACTTGGTTCTGCTGTCCCCCACAGAACAGGGACTGCAGCAACAGTTGGATCTACTTGATGAGTACAGCCAAAATTGGGCCCTGGCAGTAAATCTAAAGAAAACCAACATCATGATTTTTCAGAAAAGACCCAGATGTCAGGAAGATAAATACAAATTTGCTCTCAATGGTATTGTTATCGAACACACTATGAGCTATACTTACCTTGGTCTAACTGTTTCAGCATCAGGGAACTTCAATATGGCAGTGAATGCACTAAAAGAGAAAGCTCGAAGAGCTCTATGCAATAAAAAGAAGATTCTGCAACATCCAAATTCTAATTAAAATCCAGCTTAAAATATTTGACAGTGTAATCCAGCCTATTGTGCTTTATGGTAGTGAAGTATGGGCTCCACTCAGTCACCATAGTTATAGTAAATGGGAAAAATTTACAACGGAGGTGGAATTTTGTCGGAACATCCCCCGTATCCAAAGGAAAACACCAACAAACGCATGTAGGGCGGAACTAGGCAGATACCCACTGATAATAAATATCCAGAAAAGAGCACTAAAATTTTAGAATCACCTTAAATCTAGTCCCCAGATACCCTCCAGTTTAAAGCCCTTAAAACCCAAGAGGGGAACCCAGAAAAGAGTTCCCTGTGTCAGTTGGTACTGAGACAAACTACCCCTATTCAGTTAAACCCTATCCAGTTAAACCCTGACCGGCCTCAGATCAATACTGACCCCCAATCACCAGTTAGAGTGAACCAAATTATCAAACAATGTAAAGAAACGTACTTGGAACATTGGGATAAAGAAACCAAAAGCCAAAGCAGATTAGAATGTTACCGTTCCCTAAAAAGAGATTATAAATTGGCAGACTATCTCTCAACTGTTAGAGACATAAAGCAGAGACAGACCCTCACCAAATACAGGTTAAGTGAGCACTATTTGACAGTTGAAAAAGGAAGACAGAAGAGATTCTGGCAACCAAGAGAAAACAGAATATGCGGCCACTGTTTGACAGATGAGGTTGAAACAGAGATGCACTTCCTCCTAAAATGCAAAACAATTGACAAAACAGGAAAAGCATACTTTGACAAACTCAGTGTGGCAACCCCTGATTTTAAAGAACTCGATGATACATCAAAACTAAGAATAATCCTTGGTGAAGGAAATACAGCACATCTTGGTGCACAATATGTAACAGCATGCCATAACCTGAGAGACGGTGAATGACCAACATGCACATATGTACACACACACTAATTGACATTAACTGACACTAAGAAATTAATATTGAATTGCTAAACCTGCTATTGTGTTGTACTGCTTACAGCTGCAAGAACGTGTAGCAATCAATAAAGGGCTATAGGCCTATTGCGAGTTTATGTACAGGGACATATCTATCCATGCACTGTATACTTATATTTATACTTATGCATTTTAAATATGTATGTCATGTTTTATACTTTGGCAATATAACAATGTATTTTTTATCATGCCAATAAAGTTTTTTAATTGAAATTGATATTGAATTGAGACAGAGAGAGAGAGAGAGAGAGAGAGAGAGAGAGAGAGAGAGAGAGAGAGGGGCAGAGAGAGACAGACAGAGAGAGACAAAAACTGAGACAGAGAGAGAGAGAGAGAGAGAGAGAGAGAGAGAGAGAGACAAGGAGAGACAGAGAGTGAGAGGCAGAGAAAGAGAGAGAAACAGAGAGAGAAAGAGAGACAGAGTGAGAGAAATAGACATAGAGAGAAAGAGAGTGAGAGGGAGAGACAGAGATAGAGAGAGAGAGAAAGAGAAAGAGAGAGACACAGAGAGAGAAAGACAGAGAGAGGGAGACACAGACAGTGCGGAAACAGACCCTTCGGCCCAACTTGCCCACAACGGCCTATATGCCCCATCCACACTAGTCCCACCTGCTGCCCGCGTTTGGCTCATACCCCTCCAAACCTGTCCTATCCATGTACCTGTCCAAGTGTTTTGATATTCCCTACATCAACTCCCTCCTCCGGCAGCTCATTCCATGTACCCACTGTGTGGAAAAATTGTCCCTCAGATTCCTATCCAATTTTTCCCAACCCCGCGTCTCTCACCTTAAACCCGTCTCATCTGGTCCTAGATTCCCCTACTCTGGGCAAGAGACTGTGCGTCTACCCGATCTTTTCCTCTGTTGATTTTGTACACCTCTATAAGATCGCCCCTCATCCTCCTGCACTCCAAGGAATAGAGTCCCAGCCTGTCCCAGCCTGCCCCAACCTCCCCCTGTAGCTCAGGCCCCTCGAGTCCCGGCAACATCCTCGTAAATCTTCTCCACGCCCTTTCCAAGCTGACGACATCTTTCCTGTAACACGGTGCCCAGAACTGAACGCAACACTCTAAATGCAGCCTCACCAACATCTTGTACAACTGCAACGTGACCTCCCAACTTTTAGACTCAATACAGGGAGAGAGAGAGGGATAGAGAGAGAGGGAGGGGGGGAGAGAGAGAGAGGGAAAGAGAGAGAGAACGAGGGAGAGAGAGAGACAGAGAGAGAAACACAGAGAGTGACAGAGAGAGAGAGAAAGTGATGAGGAACTGCAGATGCTGGATTACAACGAAGATAGACACAAAGTGGGAGTAACTCAGTGGGTCAGGCAGCATCTCTGAAGAGAAGGAATGGGTGACGTTTCGGGTAGAGGTGGTGGTGTGGGGGAAACCGCTTTGGTCGCCTCTTCCACAAAAAGGTGACTTTTCTAGGTCGCGTCCCCCTTGGCCTAACATCAAGGATCGGCACGGCCTTTCCCGGAGACACGCCCGGGGCTTCAGCGGCGGGCGCAGCGTGGACTCTCAGCGTGGAGCGGGCGAGCCCTCGCTGGGGCTCGCCAGAGGGGAGCGCTCCGTTTCGCTGGCCCATGGCAGCCGGCAGCCTGAAGCTCCAGCTGGCACGGCGTCTACAGCCCAGGATCTCACGTTGGGACCCGGGGAGTAGTAGAAGCTTCCACCGCCGGCCCGCGGCCTACTTCTACCGCGGGCGCGGTGGCGACTTATCATCGCCGGGGATCCCTGGAGGGGAGCTTCGCCTGTCGGCCCTGCGGTCTACGGTGCTTCTGGCTGCGGCATGAACTATAAATCTTCGACCACCGGCCTGTGCCCTACACCAGCCCGAAGCCGCGATCTCCAGAGGGGAAGAGCCGATCCTGGACTTACCTTGACTTTTACCTTGTCCTTTTACCATCTGGATGCCCGCAGCGACGGCTGCGGAGGGTTGAGGACCCGACCACGGGGAAAAATGGAGGTGGATTGACCAATTTCTGTGCCTTCCACCACAGTGGTTAATGCTGTGGTGGATGTTTGTGTTAAATTTGTCCCACCCCAACCAACATGCCCCATCTACACTTGTCCCACCCCGACCAACATGCCCCATCTACACCTGTCCCACCCCGTCCAACATGCCCCATCTACACTAGTCCCACCCCGACCAACATGCCCCATCTACACCTGTCCCACCCCGTCCAACATGCCCCATCTACACTAGTCCCACCCCGACCAACATGCCCCATCTACACTAGTCCCACCCCGACCAACATGCCCCATCTACACTTGTCCCACCCCGACCAACATGCCCCATCTACACCTGTCCCACCCCGTCCAACATGCCCCATCTACACTAGTCCCACCCCGACCAACATGCCCCATCTACACTAGTCCCACCCCGACCAACATGCCCCATCTACACTTGTCCCACCCCGACCAACATGCCCCATCTACACCTGTCCCACCCCGTCCAACATGCCCCATCTACACTAGTCCCACCCCAACCAACATGCCCCATCTACACTTGTCCCACCCCGACCAACATGCCCCATCTACACCTGTCCCACCCCGTCCAACATGCCCCATCTACACTAGTCCCACCCCGACCAACATGCCCCATCTACACTAGTCCCACCCCGACCAACATGCCCCATCTACACTAGTCCCACCCCGACCAACATGCCCCATCTACACTAGTCCCACCCCGACCAACATTCCCCTTCTACACTAGTCCCACCCCGACCAACATTCCCCTTCTACACTAGTCCCACCCCGACCAACATGCCCCATCTACACTAGTCCCACCCCGACAAACATGCCCCATCTACACTCGTCCCACCCCGACCAACATGCCCCATCTACAATAGTCCCAACTCGACCAATATGCCCCATCTACACTAGTTCCGCCCCGACCAACATGCCTCATCTACACTAGTCCCACCCCGACCAACATGCCCCATCTACACTAGTCCCACCACGACCAACATGCCCCATCTACACTAGTCCCACCCCGACCAACATGCCCCATCTACACTAGTCTCGCCACGACCAACATGCCCCATCTACACTAGTCCCACCCCGACCAACATGCCCCATCTACATTAGTCCCACCATGACCAATGTTAGGTATGGGATAATTAGCATATGTAATTAGTGTCTTGTGATGTCTTGTGCAAGTACGCATGTGCATGGGGAGACTCAAGGTGGCGTCCTGCAGTAAAGAAGCTTGTAAGATTACTCCCGTGTCCAAGTCTTATTCAAGTCTGTTCCAAGCATCAAAATACACAATAATTGGCGACGTGGATAAAAGAACGAAGATGAGAACAAGGCCAGCAAGAAGAAAAACTAACAAGTTTAAAATAGTAGTATTTTGAAACAAAATGGAACAGCACCGTCAAAAGAAAAAAAAGGTAGGAACGGGAAGCAATAGCTGAGGGAAGAGCTAGGAAAACAAACAGGGGCAGTAAGGGTCAACCAGCACGGTGTCAGCTTACCTGGAACGTTTTCCAGGGCTGTGCAGCCCACAGCCAAGCCCAAGCAGCAGCCACAGACGTCGGGTGGAGGCCTAGTACCATGAAGGCCACGGACAGGTCTGGAAAAACCACCAACAAAAGAGGACCGTGTAGCCCATGGCCAGCCCCAGTAGAAGCCACAGACCTCAGGTGAGAGCCTCGTACCGTGTAGGCCATGGACAGGTCCAGAGAGCCACCAACAGAAGCCGAGTCTTCAGCCCGGCCGGGAACAGTCAGCCCGGTGGGGGGAGAAAGTAAAGAATGCCCGGTTGGGAGCAGAGTCAGCCCGACCGTGAGCAGAAAAGCGGACAGTCCCGCGAGAGAAGCCGATAGCCGTGAAAGACGAGTCGCAAGGGACGGCCGAGAGCGGGGAAAGCCCGGACATGAAAGGAAGTCCGGCCCAGAGCGAAGAGTGGGTCCGCGCGAGGGAAGCAGGACACAGCACTCAAGCACTTCAACCCGGTCGAGAGCAGAGTCAGCCCGGTCGGGGGAAGAAAGCGGAGAAAGTCCGGTCGCGGGAGACGGCCGAGAGTGGGGAATGCTGATGGCTAGATCTCACGTTGCGACCTGATGCAAGATGTCACCCGAGTGAAGTGGTCGTGGTCCAGTAAGAGTTCCGCACGATATAGCGGGAGGTAGATAAAGAGTTCCCACGGTACTCTGCAATTCTGTCATTTTTGCGAGTGGTTTGTCCGTCTCCCGATCTTTCCCGTTAATCGTGAATGAACATCGTGGACTGTAGTGTAGTTAATCACGTGGCACAAATGATGTTACTTTGTTGTCACACACTATATTGGTTTTTTTCACCCGAGCTCTTTAATGAGCTGAAGAATAATCTGTGTTTTTTTTGACAAATGTTGTTTGGTGTGATGCACCTTCTCTCAATATGTGCAAGAAGTCGTCTTTTTATTTTGTCAAATATGAATAAAGACTGTGTCTCACATTGACCGTGATGATTGTGTTATTTTATGATCTTCTGAGAGGTGAAACTTTCAGTCTGAAGAAGGCTCTCGACCCGAAACGCCACCCGTTCCTTCTCTCCAGAGATGCTGCCTGTCCCGCTGAGTTGCTCCAAGCAACTGGTGTCTATCTTCAAAGGACTGACCACCGGGCTGGTTGTCGGGGCTGGCGTGTTGCGCTTCACAGACCGAACTTGGGACGGGACTGGAGTTGGGAGGGAAAGGTGGGGGAGTCGAGGGAGAGGAGGGGGAGACAGATGGGGGTGTCTTCATTTAGTGGCGGTGGGTGTCTGTCACTGAAACAGGCAGGTGAGATTTCACATTCACCTTGTGTGCGCCTCTCTCTCTCTCTCTCTCTCTCTCTCTCTCTCTCCCTCCCTCTCTCCCTCTCACACAGGCATGAATGGATGAACTCCGCGGGCCAGGCAGCATCTACTGAGGGAAATGGACAGGCGACCCATTCTTCAGGCTGCCTTATGTCTCTCTCCCCCCCCCCTCCCCCCAACTCCCACCCACACACACGAATGCTGGAGAAAATCAGCGGATGCAGCGGGGCCGAAACGTTGTCTATTTCCTTTGTTCCATAGATGCTGCTGCACCCGCTGAGTTTCTCCAGCATTCGCGTGCGTGGGTGGGAGTTGGGGGGGAGAGTGACCCAATTTATCACTGTGGGATCGATGACGGGATCTGTGTTGATGGGTGTGGCGTGGATATTTGCGGCGTCTGCTCGCACCTAAATTAGGAGACGTCAACCTATGTCGCTATACATATTCGAGTTTCGAAGGTTATCATGCCATGTAACTGAATTCGCTTAAAGGGCCGATCCCACGAGCATGCGACCTGCATGCGGCAAGCGCGACCTAAAGGGCCGGTCCCACCAGCACGTGGCAAGTGCGACCTAACCAGAAGCGGGAGCCACGTGGAGGCCGAGTGAGTGACACGGCGTCGAGTCAGTGCGTACGGCGTGGAGGCGGCTGCGGGCCGGCAGGCCTTTGCCGCGCGGAATTTTTAAACACGGTCAGTTTTTCGGAGCCCCGCGCGACATTGGGACCAGCTCCGCACAACTCGATATGGCTGCGGCGATCGAAGTGGGAGTGTGCTGGGCTGCACGGTGGCGCAGCGGCCAGGGACCCGGGGTTCCATCCTGATTGCGGGTGCTTGCTTGTACTGAGTTTGCATGTTCTCCCTGTGACAGCGCTCATTATCTTCAGGTGCTCCGGTTTCCTCCCATGTTCCAAAGACATGCAGGTTTATGTTAATTGTCCTCCGTGAATAATCCCAGTGTATGGGATAGAACCTGTGTACGGTGATGGTATCGATGGTTGGCTTGAACTCGATGGACCAAAGGGCCTGTTTCCACGCTGCATCTCTAAACTAAAAGCTCTAAACTAAAGGAAGTAGTTGAGGGAAGTACTATCACAACGTTTAAAAAAACATTTGACAGGCATATGGATAGGATAGGTTTACAGGGTTATGGGCCAAACATAGGCACAGGGACTAGTGTAGATGGGGTATGTTACTCATCATGGTCATGTTGGGCTGAAGGGACTGTTTCCATGCTGCGCAACTCTATGGGTGCCTGCTCCATTGATGGTCCGTGCGATACACATTACATAGATCTATTCTGCCTGTCATACTTCTGGTGGGTGAATGGTCTCAGCATAACATCGATTGGTCTGCTGTGCCCTGTGGTCTGAAGAAAGGTCTCGTCACCAATGTTCTCCAGAGATGCTGCCTGGCCAGTGTTAATACAACACTTTGTGCCCTTTTGTTTATTAAGCATCATCTCCAGTTCCTTGTTTCTACTCTCTCACACAATCTTTGCGAGTCAGGACTGTATCACCACTGTTCACCGCTGCAGACGCCGTGACGGAAGTCTGTTGGAGACATTCCCCTCTCTCTGTTGCACTTGGTTATTGACCAATACTGCCGATTAATATTCTAACAGCAGGGTTAAAATTAACTGCGATCGCTGTGATAACGACATATTCTGAAACACGGTCTCACAACTGAGGTTGGTATTAGTGCGTGTGGAGTGTTGGTACAAGGCATTGATGCATCTTGCTCCAGCCATGTGGTCTGTATGTAAATGCATCAGGCATCCTAGAAGTGAACTATTATTGTAGCTTTTTCTATGCTCTCTCGATGTCATGTCTAACACCAATGTCTCAAATTTTACACATGGATTCCGGAGAGTAGAGCACAAAACACAGTAAGGACAGTAAAAGCTTCTTTAGATATGTTAAGGGAAAAAGAGTAGCAAAGTCAAATGTAGGTCCCTTGAAGGCAGACATGGGTGAAATTATTATGGGTAACAAGGAAATGGCAGAAGAGTTGAACAGGTACTTTGGATCTGTCTTCACTGAGGAAGACACAAACAATCTTCCAGATGTACTGGAGGACAGAGGATCTAAGGGGGTAGAGGAACTCAAATAAATGTCCATTAGGCAAAAAATAGTATTGGGTAGGCTAATGGGACTGAATGATGATAAATCCCCTGGGTCGGATGGTCTGCATCCCAGGGTCCTCAGGGAGGTGGCTCCAGAAATAGTGGATGCATTGGTGATCATTTTCCAATGTTCAATAGATTCAGGATCAGTTCCTGTGGATTGGAGGATAGCTAATATTATCTCACTTTTGAAGAAAGGAGCGAGAGAGAAAACAGGGAATTACAGACCAGTTAGCCTGACTTCGGGAAAGATGCTGGAATCAATTATTAAAGAGGTAATAATGGGACATTTGGATAGCAGTAAAATGATTAGTCCAAGTCAACATGGATGTATTAAAGGGAAAGCATGATTGACTAATCTTCTGGAATTTTTTGAGGATGTGACAAGTAAAATGAATGCAGGGTAGCCAGTAGATGTAGTGTATCTAGACTTTCAGAAAGCCTTTGATAAGATCCCGCACCGGAGACTGGTGACTAAAATGAGAGCAAATGTTATTGGGGGTAGGGTGTTGACATGGATTGAAAATTGGTTGGCAGACAGGAAGCAAAGAGTAGGAGTGAACGGGTCCTTTTCAGAATGACCGGCAGTGGCGAGTGGAGTGCAGCAGGTGTTGGGGCCGCAACTGTTTACCATATATATTAATGATTTGGAAGAGGGAATTAGGAGCAACATTAGAAAGTTTGCAGATGACACAAAGTGTGAACTGTGAAGAGGATGTTAGGAGGTTGCAGGGTGACCTGGGCAGGTTGAGTGAGTGGGCAGATGCGTGGCAGATGCAGTATAATATAGATAAATGTGAGGTTATCCACTTTGGCGGCAAAAACAAGGGGGCAGATTATTATCTCAATGGGGTTAGGTTAGGTAAGGGGGAGGTGCAGCGAGACTTGGGCGTCCTTGTACATCGGTCACTGAAAGTTGGCTTACAGGTACAGCAAGCCGTGAAGAAAGCTAATGGAATGTTGGCCTTCATAATAAGAGGATTTCAGTATAGGAATAAAGAGGTTCTTCTGCAGTTGCATAGGGTTCTGGTAAGAACACACCTGGAGTATTGTGTTCAGTTTTGGTCTCCTAATTTCAGGAAGGACATCCTTGTGATTGAGGCAGTGCAGCATGGGTTCACGACATTGATCCCTGGGGTGGCAGGATTGTCATATGAGGAAAGATTGAAAAGACTAGGATTGTATTCACTAGAGTTTAGAAGGATGAGGGGGATCTTAGAGAAAAAAATAAAATTATAAAAGGACTGGACAAGCTAGATGCAGGAAAAATGTTCCCAATGGTGGGCGAGTCCAGAACCAGGGGCCACAGTCTTAGAATAAAGGGAAGGCCATTTAAGACTGATGTCAGAAAAAACCTTTTCACCCAGAGAGTTGTGAATTTGTGGAATTCCCTGCCACAAAGGACAGTGGAGGCCAGATCTCTGGATGGATTTAAGAGAGAGTTAGACAGAGCTCTAGGGGCTAGTAAAATCGAGGGATATGGGGAGAAGGCAGGCATGGGTTATTGATTGGGGACAATCAGCCATGATCACAATGAATGACGGTGCTGGCTCGAAGGGTCGAATGGCCTCCTCCTGCACCTATTTACTATGTTTCTATATAGCACGGCCCGCAGTGATTTACATCCAGTGCGTATGGGTGCTGCACTGCAACCAATATTGACTGGTTTTGCCAATGATCAATTCTTTTCTGATAAACTTCACCTCGTGTAACTACTTTATAAGATAAGCAAGGAAGAGCGAAGCTATGATCGTGCAATTACTATTTATTAATAAGTGTCGAACTTTGTCCCAGAACGTGCTCTGCAACATTTCTTATCGCCCTGGCAAGTTCCGACTTCCGTAAAGCGACTGTTGCAAACCTTCCAACATGCTCCATTCATCCGTTTGCATTGTGCTGTATGACACAAAATACAAGATAATTAATCAGTCGTTAGATCATTTTATTTACAAATGCAGGGAAAACAATTGGAAAACGATCTGTGGATTGGAGATGGCCCTGACTCCAGGTGATGAACAGCCTCTTTATAAACTTGTTCCCATGCGTGATATCAAACGATTGGATAAAAGGCAGCAAGTGTAGAGGTCCGATGGAACAGACGGCTGCATTTAAGAATACGAGTCGAGCTATGTATAGTTCGGAAGGACAACCACAACATTGGGCACAGGCACAGGAATCATTACGCAGGGCAGGGAGATATCATGGAATCTGATATAACCTCTACTTTTATGGTCAGAGTATGATGGGTTGTAAATATGGTTTCAATGCATAGAGCTCTTGTTGCCATAGTGGGATTAATTTTTGACCTCAGCAGACGAAACACTTTGAGACAGTTCAGAGAACTTTAACTGGGATGATACACTGTTTCAATTAAGACATTTTAATTTCTTCCAGGCGCTGCATTCAAATGAAAATGTGAAAAATTCAATTTATCAAAGTACAGGTATATGCACATTTTCAATATATTATGCACTTTTGGTCACTTGCACTTTTGGACATATCTTCACTTCTGTCACCAACTGCAGTTGAAGAATGATCTAAATTCAGTAAATCCTTTCACTTTCCACACCAAAGCAATTTTGCCTCAGTTTCAGGAGCAAATGCCCCCGAACCAGCATAATTTCTAGTTTATCATTGATTAACTGCGACTGTGGGCGGTGTGCAATGGCAAAGTAGGTCCCTAAACCATGTTCAGAGATTCAGCTTCTCAATAGGAACGTGGACCGGAGCCGCATCCTGCATGTTTGGTCTTTGTTGTCCATCCTTACAGCGCTAGAGACCCGGGTTCAATCCTGACTACGGATGATGTCTGTACTAAGTTTGTACATTCTCCCGTGGGTTTTCGCCTGAATCTTTGGTTTCCTCCCACACTCAAGGCGTACAGGTTTGTAGGCTAATTGGTATGGTATAATTGTAAATTGTCCCGAGTGTGTGTTAATGTGCGGGAATCGCTGGTTGCCGCGGACTCGGTCGGCCGATGGGCCTGTTCCATGTGGCATCTCTGAACTCGACTGAGTCAAACTGCAGACCATCTGACGCTGATCAATACGCGTCTGATGCTACCGTGACATTTCACAATTGATTCCTGGTGCTCAGCACAAACTACTATCTCCAGCACCTGTCAGAAGCCAGATATAGAATCGCGATTTATTTAGCTCTGTTGATGTCCACAGACTTCCTGGTTCTATCATTGCATTGTCACTAAAACGTAGAACACTGAAAAGAGAATTTAGAATCAACCCTCGTCCAAAAAAGAGTACAGAACTTAAACTTCACCCATTAGTTGCCTCGATGTTCATCTAAAGACATTTATGCGAGTTTGTGTGTGTGTGTGTTCTGTACGTCTACCGTATCTTTACTTACATTTTATATACTTGCATTTGGTCTCCCTTCAACCATCTATGTTCTGGAGAAAACAGTCCAAGTCGATTCCCTGTAGTTGAAACTCTCTAATTCAGGCAGCATTCTGGAAAACTCCTCTGCACTCCCTCCAAAGCCTACACATCTTTTCTGTAATTGTGCGATCTGAACTGCATGCCAAAGTCCGAAAGAGCTGCATCATAATGTCCTGACTCATAAACTCGATGCCCCTGGCAATGAAGGGAAGCACACGCTATCTAATTGTGCTGCTACACTCAATGAGCTTTGGAGTTGGACTCCAAGAATGCTCTGCAAATCAATACTGTTAATGGTCTTGCCATGAACTGTATTCTCTATCCTTAGATTGCAGCTCCTAAAATGCAACACCTCACATTTGCTACGGATGAACTCCATCGGCCATTTGTCTGCCCATTTCTGCAGCTGATCTATATCCTACTGTATCTTCTGACTGGATTCTTCACTGTCCGCACACCCCCTACATTGATGTCTTCAGCAACCTTACTCACCAACCTTACTCACATTTACATCTGGATCATTTATAAATGAACGAATAGGAACATTCAAAACAGTTGAGCAATGTATTAAAATGCATGAATATAATCGCCATCACTCAGCTTTTCACCATCACAAAAAAAAAGGTCAATCAAGGTTCTAACGCATGGCATCCCTGGCACAAAGGCCTGATGAGAAATAAGATTGGCATACCTTCGCTGAACGTGCTGCACTTCCTGGTGGAAGTAGTCTTTTAGCACCCCGCAGCCCCTCCCATTTGCCAACTTTTTTAGGCAAAAAATAGGCTGTTGCCTCATGGTTGCGGCATGACGGGCTGACGCCTGTGTTGTCGTGAGCCGTCTCTGCAACTCACTTTTTTCTTGTCGCCGCTGGATTTTGAAATGTTCAACATCTTGCGGTGACAGTGGGCTTGACCTTGCCTGACGTTACCTGTCCCAGGTGCTGGCGTTGGTGCCAGGATGACGCCAGGTGACGTACGATGTCGCAAGGTCATGACGTCGGCGAATTCCTTTTGTGATAACCTGCGTCATCAAACGTCAACTGGTGACAGTGCCTGCGTCAAGATACGGATCAAAATGACGTTACTGTCCAAAACCAAGGGCCACAGTTTAAGAATAAGGGGTAAGCCATTTAGAACGGAGACGATGAAACACTTTTTCTCACAGAGATTTGCGAGTCTGTGGAATTCTCTGCCTTAGAGGGAGGTGAAGGCCAGATCTCTGGATGCTTTCAAGACAGAGCTAGATAGGGCTCTTAAAGAGAGCGGAGTCAGGGGAGATGGGGAGAAGGCAGGAACGGGGTACTGATTGGGGATGATCAGCCATGATCACATTGAATGGCTCTATATATACTGGCTCAAAGGGTGGAATGGCCTGCTCTTGCACCTAATGTCTATTGTCTATTGGTTAAATTCACTTAACATCCTACAAATATCGAAAATAACAATGCCAATCAAGAAGAGGAGCAGATTTAATTCAACACTCCCCCAATGCTGTCGAGGAGCGATCTAGAGGTATGTGTGATGACAGATGTATACCCACCCTTGTCCATGTCAGCTCCCTCTGCGAAGGGATGAGTCAGGAGCAATATTCCAAAGAGGACGAGTAGCATGTTTCTCATCTTTCCTTCTCGTGCAGGATCAAATAATGGGAGATGTATCTGATCCGGAGACTTTGCTCTATATATACTGAGTGAGGTTGTGCCTTGTGTTAGTGCGCATGGTTTGATGGAGGTGCAGACAGACGGGCGTTGTGGTCGATTTGTTCCAGGAGGCGTCCGTCAGTCTGACGATCCCTCATTGGTTTGGGAACACTCATCGGTTGCCAACATGGTTTACCTAGTGGACATGAACTGGCCAGCAATAACTTTGATTGTTTGGGCTCCATTCCAAGATCAGCTCGTTACACTGGCGCGAGGTGCTGAAAGAGCCCGCGTGTCCAACTTCCAGACACGAGTCCTTCCCCACGGCATTCATGTCCACATGATTCTTGCAAGGTGTCCAGGCCCATTTAATCAGATCTTCAACAAACATATCAAAGGATTTCACAATTCATGTTGCAGTATATAGAATACTTCCCGTTCCATCGTAGTTGCTTGGGTCCGGAGGTGTGCGTTATTTGCAGGTGCTTTTCTGCTTATTCTTTTCAGTACATTTGTTTCCATACTCCATATATATTGCTAATATGTTGTTAACAAAACGACAGAGAAGGCCATGGAGCAAGAGAGCACAATAAGTGGCCATTTGGCTCAAGTTTACAAGTTCAATCAATTTCCATCTGCATTGATCCTATTGATTCGTAGATTGCTAAGGGTTGGCGCTTCCATCTGATCTGTTCATCTGATGTGTGGTGAGAATGACTATATCCAGCACCCCTCAATCAATGTGTTCCATTTACCAACTTCCCGCTTCCCTAGATCTCTCTGAACCTGTTATTTTGAATACTTCTGCCGTAGTGAAACATTTTCTTTCCTTGCTCCTCACTTCTACCAAATTCCTTTTGGTCTCCACGGCTACGAATAAAAAAAAGTGCTCTCTATCTGGCCTGTGGTCATAACTGATACTTTCAGATTAGGGGAGAATATGGCAGATGTTGACATTCTCCAATGGAATCTAGCATTCCTACAGTGTGGTGAGCGGGACCGAACATTGCACCCCAGCTGTGGTGGAACCAAACTTTGATGAAGTTACCTATCTCACGAGCACTATTTGTTCCACATGGCGGTTTCAGCAGTTTCCATCTTTGCCCAGACCTAACTCCATGCCCTTTACAACCAGTCCAACTGCAATGGCATTTCGTTCCCAGGAGACAAGTAATTTCTAGAATTCTATCAGCATCCTCCATTACAAAAAAACAAATTCATATCATCTGCAAATTTATAAAGTGCCAATGGAAAACGTATTCTACATGGAGAGTATTACATTAGTGAACTAAACCCTGTGGCAACCTATACGATACCATCTATTTTACTGTGATTTTCAAATTTACTAATCATTCCCTGTATATTCTTATCCAAATCATTGATGTAAGCCACGAACAGCAAAGGGCCCAGAACCGATCCCTGAAAAAAGATGAGGATTCGCTTTAGAGTCTTTTCGCTCGTCTTTTCATGCATTGGGAATTTGTCTGTAGAAGTGGATAGTAGCTGTGACTTTATAGATGGCACGAATGTTGTTTGTGCGGTTAATGATGAGAAGGATAGGCTCGGGCTGGAAAACAAGAGATGTCAGCATGGCTGGAGTAATGCCGCTTAGAATAAATTGTGGGTCTTTTGCGAGATTTGATCTGGGTCAAACATGTGCCTCAAAATAGCAGAACTTCAGATTCAGATTCAGATTCAGATTCAATTTCAATTGTCATTGTCAGTGTACAGTACAGAGACAACGAAATGCATTTAGCATCTCCCTGGAAGAGCGACATAGCAAATGATTTGAATAAATAATAATAAGTGTCCGGGGGGGGGGGGGGTGGTGATTGGCAGTCACCGAGGTACGTTGCTGAGTAGAGTGACAGCCGCCGGGAAGAAGCTGTTCCTCGACCTGCTGGTTCGGCAACGGAGAAACCTGTAGCGCCTCCCGGATGGTAGGAGGGTAAACAGTCCATGGTTGGGGTGAGAGCAGTCCTTGGTGATGCAAAGCGCCCTCCGCAGACAACGCTTGCTTTGGACAGACTCAATGGAGGGGAGCGAGGAACCGGTGATGCGTTGGGCAATTTTCACCACCCTCTGCAATGCCTTCCGGTCGGAGACAGAGCAGTTGCCATACCATACAGTGATACAGTTGGTAAGGATGCTCTCGATGGTGCAGCGGTAGAAGTTCACCAGGATCTGAGGAGACAGATGGACCTTCTTCAGTCTCCTCAGGAAGAAGAGACGCTGGTGAGCCTTCTTGATCAGAGTTGAGGTATTGTGGGTCCAAGAGAGGTCATCGGAGATGTTGACTCCCAGGAACCTGAAGCTAGAAACACGTTCCACCTCCGTCCCGTTAACGTGGATGGGGGTGTGCGTGCCGCCTCTGGACTTCCTGAAGTCTACAATGAGCTCCTTGGTCTTCTTGGAGTTAAGGGCCAGGTTGTTGTCAGCGCACCATGCTGCTAAGTGCTGGAACTCCTCCATGTAGGCCGACTCATCGTTGTTGCTGATGAGGCCAATCACCGTTGTATCATCTGCATACTTGATGATGGTGTTAGTACCATGTACAGGTGTGCAGTCATAGGTGAAGAGGGAGTAGAGGAGGGGGCTCAGCACACAGCCCTGTGGAACGCCGGTGTTCAGGGTAAGGGTTGAAGAGGTGTGCTTGTCTAACCTAACAGATTGGGGTCTGTTGGTTAGAAAGTCCAGTATCCAGTTGCAGAGGGAGGGGTTGATGCCCAGGTTACCGAGTTTGGCGATCAGTTTTGATGGTATAATGTTGTTGAATGCTGAGCTGTAATCGATGATATATTAGATATGCCATTTATCTGCCGTACCATGCTGTAATGCAGTATGTCAGCAGGCTCTCGATAGACGAGCGGTAGAAGGTCAGCAGCAGGTTAGAGTCCAGGTTGTGCTTCCTGAGAACCCTCAGGAAGTGCAACCGCTGCTGAGCCTTCTTGATGACCGCTGTCGTGTTGTCTGTCCAGGAGATATCAGCAGAGATAAGGACGCCGAGAAACCGGAAGGTGTTGACCCTCTCCACACACTCGCCGTTGATATGTAGGGGGACTAAGTCGGTGCTGTGCCTCCTGAAGTCGACAATGAGCTCTTTTGTTTTCCTGGTGTTCAGAGCCAGATTGTTTTCTGAGCACCAGGTTGTCAACTTCAGGACTTCTTCTCTGTAGGCTGCCTCGTCTCCCTTTGAAATAAGTCCGACTACAATAGTGTCGTCAGCAAATTTGACGATGCAGTTGTTGTTGTGGGCCGGACTACAGTCGTAGGTGTAGAGACAGTATAGGAGGGGGGCTTAGATGAACAGCATTCTTGCGTAAGTGTCTCTGTTGTCGAGGTGGGAGAGGGCGGAGTGAAGTGCCGTTGAGATGGCATCCTCCGTACTCCTGTTCTTGCGGTAGGCAAGCTGATAGGGATCCAGTGTGGGGGGTAGGCAGCTTTTGAGGTGTGCCAGGACCAGCCTCTCGAAGCACTTGGTGATGATGGAGGTAAGTGCAACTTCACACACTATGGGGGAAATAGAATGCATGTAGAACCATGGAGCTATAAATGTAACAGCTCAAGTTGCAGACGATAGTGAAGAATACGCACAATTCATGTACGGTTCCATTTTAAAAACATGGTGTTAAGGATCTGTCCCGGTTTATTCCGCTGTAAGTTCGACCAATATACCCACCCCACTGAGTGAAAGCGTTGCCCTTTCAGTTTCTGCTAAACCATTCTTCCTCTCACCTTAAACCATTATCATCTGTTTTGTGATATCCCTATCCTGAAAAAATACTCTTAACATTCATCCTATTTAATGTATTTAAGACTCTTCAAGAAACAAACTTCTAGCCTGCCAGTCTTTCCTGAAACCTCAATTCCTCACATTCTAGCAATATCCTGCAAAATGTTCCCTGCATTCTTTGCCGATTAACGAGATCCTTTTGATAGTAATGTAACCAAGACTGGACACAATGGTCCAAATGGAGCCTTTGCAATGTATTGTGCAACTGTGAAATAAGCTGACAGCTTCAGCCCACTTGACCAAGAAGCTGTTGTAATTGTTGATAACCAGCCCCACTGTATATGATGCCACCTATTTTACTGTGATTTCCAAACTAACTAATGACACCTTGTATATTCTCATCCAAATCATTGATATAAACCAAGAACAGCAATGGGCCCCAGTAACAATTCCCAAAGCTCACCCCGAATCACAGGCCTCCACTCGGGAAAACAAACTGCTGGTCCTGTAACAATATCTGTTTTGTTATTCAAACATTGTTGGTGTTCTGGCAGAAATCCTGGCGCTAGCTATATCAGTAGAATGGCCATTCGAGATACAGGAAAAGCAACGTGGTAAGTGCAGAAAAGTGGGAATATTATAGATTGATTGGCATTGATACGAGGGGCCGATTGGCTCATTTCTGTGGGGCATGTACCGATCACCTTTTCTCTCGTATTTAAATGCAGGTTGCCTGCTTTAAGTCTGGTCTGTAAGAGTTTGAACAGTGGCAGCATGAGCTCCTCAAGCAGTCGCAGTCAGTGTGCTGTCTGCTGTGGTCCACGATGCACTGTGTAGATACTGGAATTTTAGGTGTTCTAGGTAAGAACCATTTCTTGACCATTTTCTGTGGGAAAAAAACAGCTGTTGATCTCAAAATGCTAGAGGCTGAAAATGGTGCCACTCTGTCTAGCGTTTTGCAGGTCCAACAGGGTGTGCTGACACTTAGAACATTATGTTGATACTTAAAAATTATGCTACGTGCCTCTATAGACACTCTGTAAGAGGATTAATTGCTTTTGTTAGTTTAGCAAACTAAGGATGCAGAATGCATACTTATGATTGGTTGGGGAATGTTTTCGGGTCTCACTTAGTTTCTATCATGTTTCAATATGAGCCTAGAGGGGGGCTTGCACCGGGCATGTTTCTTTATGCCCAGGAGGTGTAACCAAGGATACTAGAGGAGCTTTCTTCACTGCCTGCTGTACCTGCATGCTTACTTTCATAGACTGATGTACAAGGACCCCCAGATCTCGTTGTACTTCCCCTTTTCCCAACTTGACGCCATTTAGATAGTAATCTGCCTTCCTGTTTTTCTACCAAAGTGGATAACCTCACATTTATCCGCACTAAACTTCATCTGCCATACTATCTAAATGGCATAGTTCGGAAAAGGGGTAGTACAACGGGATCTGGGGGGTCCTTGTACATCTGTCCATGAAAGTAAGCATGCAGGTACAGCAGGCAGCGAAGAAAGTGAATGGCATGTTGGCCATTATAACAAGAGGAATCGAATATAGGAGCAAAGAGGTCCTTCTGCAGCTATACAGAGCCCTAGTGAGACCACACCTGGAATATTGAGTACAGTTTTGGTCCCCTAATTTGAGGAAGGACATTCTTGCTATTGAGGGAATGCAGCGTAGGTTTACAAGTTTAATTCCCGGGATGGCGGGACTGTCATATGCTGAGAAAATGGAGCAGCTGAGTTTGTACACGCTGGAGTTTAGGAGTATGAGAGGATATCTCATTGAAACACATAAGATTGTTAAGGGTTTGGACAAGCTAGAGGCAGGAAACATGTTCCCGATGTTGGGGGAGTCCAGAACCAGGGGCCACAGTTTAAGAATAAGGGGTCAGCCATTTAGAATGGAGATGAGGAAACACTTTTTCTTACAGAGAGTGGTGAGTCTGTGGAATTCTCTGCCTCAGAGGGCTGTGGAGGCAGGTTCTCTCGATGCTTTCAAGAGAGAGCTAGATAGGGCTCTTAAAAATAGCGGAGTCAGGGGGTATGGGAAGAAGGCAGAAATGGGGTACTGATTGGGGATGATCAACCATGATCACATTGAATGGCGGTGCTGGCTCAAAGGGCCAAATGGCCTACTCCTGCACCTATTGTCTATTGACTATTGCCATGCATCTACCCACTCCCCCAACCTGTCCAGGTCACCCTGCATTCTCATAGCATCCTCCTCACAGTTCACACTGCCACCCAGCTTTGTATCATCTGCAAATTTGCTAATGTTATTTTGAATCCCTTCAACCAAATCATTGATGTATATTGTAAATAGCTGCAGTCCCAGCACCGACCCCATTGGTCACTGCCTGCCATTCTGAAAGGGACCCGTTAATTCCAACTTTTTTCATGTCTGCTGTGAGATTCAAAATCACAAATGCTCTTGAGACAATTTCAGGCAAAGAAGTGTTTTTATTAATTTCATATTCTGCAGAATAGGTGCCTCTCCTCTGATGTCCCCTAGAGGCACAACGAAGATGGAGATGCTTTCTATCTTTATACATTTCATTTCATTATTATCACATCCTCATCCCTCCCCATTGAGCTTCTTCCAATCATAACATAAAGCCCTGATTCCCACGAGAACGTCCGGGAACGCCCACCCAACGTCAAAGACACCTCCCCTATCATGCATCGCATGTGCATTTAAATTAGGCATCTTGTCATAGTAGGTGTGTGTACATATTCATGCAAGTTCATTAGGCATGCGTAGTTGTTTTTAACCCCTCGCCCTTTTCAACTCTGCCTTACTTTTCTTAAAACTTCTACTGAAGTATTTCTATTGCTACTTTTTATCTAGAATTTCTCTCTGTACTTTATATCGTTACTTTCTATTCTACTAGCATTCTGGCTTCTGCTGACACCTTATTTCTTTCAAAGTTATATTTCTGAGTTCTAGTATAAATCAACCATCTCTATTAACCCTTTTCTCACAAACCACCATTTTTCTTTTTGCTACGCAACTTTTGATTTATACTATATCCTCCTTTTCTAGTGCTAGCAGATTCTTCGCCTCCCTATCCTCCTCTCGCCGGTCATACTGGGTTCTGAAGGCCAGTGCAGGGAATGATACAACATCCGAATAGGCACAAAGTCAATGGTTCCTTCCCTTCACGCACAGTCCACAGGCTGATATTGTCTGGTGGGGCCTCCACAGGACCCTTAAATCGGTTTGCGTGTGTCCACCCTTTTTCTTTTGTTCGTACTGCTGTCTCGGTGATTAATAACACAAGGTAGGGTCCAGTCCACTTAGGTTGCAGCTTTTCTTCTTTCCATGATTTTACAAGATCCCAGTCCCCTGCTTTCACAGATAGATTGGAAAGTCGAGATGGGGTCTCTGTGCCAGCAGCACCATGGTTTTTAATTCTGTAATAGAACGAGATATTGCCAGTAAACAGTTCCTTACGAAAACATCACTACCATGGTGGGTATTCCTTCTATCTTTCCCAAATAATAAAGACCTAACTTGCTCAACCTTTCTCTGTATCTTAGTTGCTGAAACCCAGTCAACATTCTAATTGATCTACTCTGTACTCTATATTTTGTTAACCGTTTTCCTATAATTATGCCTACCAAAATTATACACCATACTCCACAATTGACCTCACCAATACCTTGTACAATTTAACATTACAACCCAACTTCTATACACAATGCTCTGATTTATAAAGGCCAACACACCAAAATCTTTCTTTACCATCCTAGTTACATGAGATTCCACCTTCATGGAACTATGCACAGTTATTCCTAGATCCCTCTGTTCAACTTCATTCCTCAATTCACAATCATTTACCATGTAAGTCTAATTTGAATTTGCCCTGCCAAGATGTATCACGTCACACTTATCAACATTAAACCCATCTGACATGTTTCAACCCACTCTTCCAAATGACCTAAATCTCTCTGTACATTTTTTAAAATCTACTCCATTATTCACAACACCACCTATCTTAGTATCATCTACATATTTCTTAATCTATCTTACCACACCAACATCCATTTTATTGATTCACATGACAAACAGTGGACCCAACACACATCCCTGAGGCACCCCTCTGGTCACTGACCTCCAACCTGATAAACATCCATCCACCATTACTCTCTGATATTTCCCATACAGCCAATTTTTAATCCATCTTGCTATTCCTTACTAACCTTTTCTTAACCAACCTTATTTCCTTATTGAACTTTGTCAAAGGCCTTACTGAAATTCACCACTTTAACCTCATCAATTTCCCCAATAACCTCTTTTTAAGAAAAAATCAAGATTAGTCAAATATCACAATCACAAATCCATGCTAATTCTTCCTAATCCTACCCTATTTATCCAAATCCCTATAATATTGCCTTTAGTATCCTTTCCATTATTTCCCACCACTGATGTCAAACAACGTTCTAGTTAATACTCTACTCTTCTTTGTCCTCCTGTAACTTACCTCAAAAGGGCTATTATTTATTCGTACCTGCGGGACAGCCCTCATGTAATTATTGAAATTGTACTAGGTATCTCAACCTTCTAAACGAACATTGGTCGGTGATTTAGAAAACTCATACATACACCTTGTCTTCAGGCTTAAAGGGTCCTTCCTCCAGGGCCATCTCCGACAGCTTTTACTTTACCTGTTCATAAATAGACTTGTATATCATAATTAACTGTTTCATATACGTTTTAAATTCTATCTTTAACTGTTCCAAACTCGGTCCCTTGTAGGGATTTCTCCATTGTGCTACCTGCTGGTTAGTTTGCATGCAACATTTCTTCAGGGCCAATGGCAGAGCATTACACAAATCTTATTTATTTTAACCTTCAATGTTCCATTTATTCTTTTCATCAAATGAAAACAATCCGTTGTCAAAGCTGATTTCTGTAGGTCTACTAAACCTCTTAATTACCTTATTCATCATAAATGACACTACAGTGCTCATACCTAAATCGATTCAGACTTACCCTAAACATATCTTCCAGATGCTGTTCCGGCTGCTTTGTCTGCATTTTAATTTAACTTCTTTGACATGTACTTTTTCCGTTTCACCATACAATTTCAACATATTTTCCAATCTAGTCTGAACTATATCCTGCCTTTCCCAAGGTCATCATCCGCTGTCTTATATTCTGAAGTATTTCTCTCTCTTCACTTGTGGAACAAACCAACAAATTGTCCACATCATCAAATACTGTCTAAGGGTATACCTTCCAAACCCTACAATACAATACAATACAATAACTTTTATTTATGATTCGAACCTCACATGAGGTTCAAACGAAATTTGGTTTCTGCAGCCATACAAGAAAAGAACCAAGACACACACCAACACAATTTACACAAACATCCATCACAGTGAGTCTCCTCCTCACTGTGATGGAAGGCACAGTCTTGTCTCTCCCCTGCTCTCCATTCCTCTCCCGAAGTCGAGGTCAAAGCCTCATCCTAGCCTTTCTTGACATCCTCCTTTAAATCCCTTTCTCTCTCTTGGGGATCCCAGTCCTGTTAGGGCTTATCTCCAGATTAATTTCACTCCTGATAAGACTTTTCGAGGAAAAGTTCCCCAAGACATGTATTATTGGCATGTAATTCTCTGGCCCTGCTTGGTTCCATCTCATAGGACTCGCGCGTCAGTTCATCACTTATTTCAGTCTTTTCAACCAGGTCCTTTGTTCATTGACATTGACCGCAGAGACCAACTGTTTGCTGAATCGGGGGTTAGAAATAAATGACAATCCCACCACCTCCTTAAATTCTGCTTGACTTTAAGAAGAATGACTTCCACCACAATAGTTCATAATATAATGTTCATTGGTTGCCTTCTATTTCTTGTTCATTTTCAACTCTCCACCTTTTCAGCTGGTTTTCCCGATAGGCTGCATTATTTGCCTTTCCTTCTGTATTTCATCTTTGTTCCTTGGGGTTCACCTTAAGTGGGTAATGACGGCATCCAACCAGAAGATGGCACTGTAGCCGGTAGTCAGGCTGCAGTGACGGCATCCAACCAGAAGATGGCACTGTGGCCGGTAGTCAGGTTGCAGTGACGGCATCCAACCAGAAGATGGCACTGTGGCCGGTAGTCAGGCTGCAGTGACGGCGTCCAACCAGATGATGGCGCTGTGGCCGGTAATCAGGCTGCAGTGACGGCAGCTGACCTGACGGTGGCGCTGTTGCCGGTAAGTTTGTGAGCGGCGACCATGTTTGTAGTCTTTTGGCGGCCCGGTTGTAACAATTTACATCATCCATCTTTATCTGCCACTTAGCGGTTCCTACCAAAGATCTTATAGCAGAGCAAGAGGGGTTACTCTCACGCAAACGTGAGGTGCGCTCATGGGCAGATTCATGGGTGATTATAGGACACATTTTAGCAACCTGACTCCGCCATCTTGTTCCGCTTTCTTGCTTGCGCCTTCTTGCTTCCGGCGAAAGATTGGATCCGCAGTGGGGAGAGAGAGTGCGCGGCCCGGGGCAGCGGGTAGAAGGAGTGCGGGGCCCGGGGCAGCGAGGAGAGAGAGTGCGGGGCAGCGGGGAGAGAGAGTACGGGGCAGCGGGGAGAGAGAGTGCGGGGCCCGGGGCAGCGGGGAGAGAGAGCGCCCCAAGACAATGTTTCTTATTTAATGTCCCTTGTCTAGTCTGAAATAAAGTTCATTATTGGATTAGAAGAAATATAATTGTGTGTGTTATATACATTTATATAATTTTCATGTATGTGTGTTTATAAACATTTTATTCTTTAACAAGAATCAACAGAATTATGAACTAACAGAATTATGAATCTAACCCTATAATCACGCACAAAAAGTCCCCCTCCCTGTCAATCACCCTGCGAGTCGGGTCGGTTCCGGTTACTACAAAATCCACTCACACACTGCTTGTGAGCCATTTAAAAAGAAATGATTTAAAAAACATTAAAAAAGACAATTACCAGAATCAAATTTTATTCTTGACAAGAAGTTTGAACTGACAGATTTATGAATCTGACCCACACAAACTGTTGCCCCGCAATATTGATTACAGTGCGAGTCGGGTCGGGTTAGGTAGGCTCAGGTTGCTAAAATGGGCGTGGAAAAATGCCCATGATCCCCTCCATAGCGTACTACACGTCAGTCCATTGCATTTAGCAGGAGTAGCCTATCTTTCTCTGCTATAAGATCTTTGGTTCCTACTACTTTTACCAATGGTGCCTTCAAATCTTTCACGGCCAATAATCCCACTTTCTCCTCCTCCAAAGCCCTGATCCTTCCCCATCAGGGATATAGGGTGAGGTATTTTCATTTATTATTTATTTATTTGTTTGTTTATTTATTATTTTTTTTAGCCCTGTCAGTTTATGGGTGCCCCAAGGGATAATCTGTGTCATCCTGTCGTCTCCTACTTCTGTTTCTCTGTCTCTCTCTCTCTCTCTCTTTCTCTCTGTGTCTCTGTCTTTCCTTTCTCTGTGTCTGGCTCTCTCTCTGTGTTTCGGTGTCTGTATCTCTCTCTGTTTCGGTATCTGTATTTCTCTGTGTTTCGATATCTGTATCTCTCTGTCTCTCTGTGCTTCTCAACTTGAATGTTTACCATAAAACAACAAACCATAAAAGCTGGTCATGTGTCATCAATTAACTTATTTCCAATTATTTCAATCCATATTCAATATTATTTTAAATGTCCAATTCCTAGCACTAGTAACAATTTTCAAGAAATCTAAAAGAACATCAAGAAACGATTAAAAAAAATCAAAAGCTGATTTTTACAACTTCCCTTTTTCAGGTTACGAGGATACAAAGAGTTAATTTTACAGCTTGTTCGTAATCCCCCACGGCTTGCAGTATTTTTAACTACAGTGGAAATTCTCACCCCCGCCACGGGGGGGGGGGGGGGGGGGGGGGGGGCGTCTGTTCAATTTTACAACTTGCTCATTCCAACCTTTCATCTTACAACCATTCGTTCCAAACCGGTTTTTTACATACAAATCACATTCGTTCCATTCTTACTTCAAATAGATTATTCATTTTATAATTTCTCCCTGTCCTGCACTCTTGTCCCCGGCCTTTGCCGTCTTCTTATCTGCTACTTTCGGGAGTAACTCCCTCATCATCCTGTCTCTCTCTGTTCCTTATTTGCTGTTTTTCTACTGCCTGCAACATAATCTTTACTACTTGTTTTTCCCTTCTGTGAAAAGGAATTGATCTAACTGTTCTTGTCAGACCTAAAGGATCTTCAAGGAGGCTATTTAACAAACCCCCTTCCCCCTCAGGGTCCTCTACTAGGTACCTCCCTCAGGGGTCTAATTTCTACCGATCTTCTTATCTTCCCCTTCCGACGTTTTGGCTCCCCATCCTGGTGGCTGGGTGATCTTCATTCACACTGGCCCCTGTCTTCTCTCTTCCCTGGGTATTTTGGCCACCAGCAGCTCTGCATTTGCCCCAACGGACTATTGGGCAGAATGCGGGGATTTGGCTTACAGCCTTTCCCCTCCCTTTTTCTTAACACCGTGTTTAATTACCTTATTTATCATAATCATATTCTTAATACCATGTTCATCTATTCTCAATATCGTGTTCATCATATTCTCAATACCGTGTTCATCATACCTGCCTTGCCCATACAAGGTCTTATATTCTTAATACCGTGTTCATCATTCTCAATCGCCCAGGAAGTACTTAATAGTCATTTTCCTACCTGGGTTCCATTCACTGGAATTGCTTGATTGATTTTTCGTGATTTCCAACTACTCCCACTTCTTTGCCGACGGCAAGCAAGGAGTCTGAGACCGCTGAACTCAGCAGGGTGCACCTTCCCTTTGTTCGTCTACTCCCGTCAGCTGACCAGAGTATTTGATCCCGGAAACCGAGCCCCCATGTTGTGAGATTCAAAATCACAAATGCTCTTGAGACAAATTCAGGCAAAGAAGTGTTTTTATTAATTTCATATTCTGCAGAATAGGTGCCTCTCCTCTGATGTCCCCTAGAGGCACAACGAAGATGGAGATGCTCTCTATCTTTATACATTTCATTTCATTATTATCACATTCTCATCCCTTCCCATTGAGCTTCTTCCAATCATAACATAAAGCCCTGATTCCCACGAGAACGTCCGGGAACGCCCACCCAATGTCAAAGACACCTCCCCTATCATGCATCGCATGTGCATTTAAATTAGGCATCTTGTCATAGTAGGTGTGTGTACATATTCATGCAAGTTCATTAGGCATGCGTAGTTGTTTTTAACCCCTCGCCCTTTTCAACTCTGCCTTACTTTTCTTAAAACTTCTACTGAAGTATTTCTATTGCTACTTTTTATCTAGAATTTCTCTCTGTACTTTATATCGTTACTTTCTATTCTACTAGCAGTCCGGCTTCTGCTGGCACCTTATTTCTTTCAAAGTTATATTTCAGAGTTCTAGTATAAATCAACCATCTCTATTAACCCTTTTCTCACATCTGCCAACCACTTCTCTATCCATGTCAGCACTCTACCCCCAATACCATGTGCCCTCATTTTGCCCACTAATCCTCTATGTGGGACAATATCAAATGCTTTCTTCAAGTTTAGGTACACTACTGGCTCTCCCTTGTCCACATTCCTAGTAACATCTTCAAAAAATTCCAGAAGATTAGTCAAGCATCATTTCCCCTTCGTAAATCCATGCTGACTCGGACCGACCCTGTTATTGCTATCCAAATGTTCGGCTATCTCATCATTTGATAATTGTCTCCAGTATCTTCCCCACCACCGATGTCAGGCTAACTGGTCTAGACTGGGAAAATCAGGTTGGTACTGCATCCCAAGAAAGGGACTTTGTAGATGGATTCTTTGAACAACTTGTATTGGAGCCTACCAGGGAGAAGGCAATTCTGGATTTAGTGTTATGTAATGAACCGGATTTGATAAAGGACCTCGAGGTTAATGAGCCATTAGGAGGCAGTAACCATAACATGGTCAGGTTTAATCTACAATTGGAAAGGGCGAAGGGTAGATCGGAGGTGTCAGTTGTGCAGTTGAATAAATGGGACTATGGGGCCATGTGGGAGGAGCTGGCCAAAGTTGACTGGAAAGATACACTAGCAGGAATGACAGTGGAACAAAAATGGCAGGTCTTTCTAGGAATAATACAGAAGGTGCAGGATCAGTTCATTCCTAGGAGGAAGAAAGATTCCAAGGGGAGAAAGGGACGGCCATGGCTGACAAGGGACGTCAGGGACAGTATAAAAATTAAAGCGAAGAAGTACAACGTAGCAAAGATGAGCGGGAAGCAAGAGGATTGGGTAATGTTTAAAGAACAACAGAAGATAACCAAAAAGACAATACGGGGAGAAAAGATGAGGTACGAAGGTAAGCTAGCCAAGAATATATATATATATTTTTAAATTTATTTTTATTAGAAGCAATTGTACAACGATTAAACATTCGACATCTGTAATTATACAATTATTGTACAGCTTCATTTTTAACCTTATAACCTAAACTATAAATGAAAAAATAAAATAAAAAGAAAACAAGAAAGGAAAAAAGTGGGTGGAAAGTGAAAAGATAGATCGAAAAAGAACATCAGAAAGACCACTAAACTACCAAAGTAGTGTGGCAGAAAGATATAGAAATAAGAAAAAAGAAAGAGAAAGGTGGAGATATACCTGCCCCTCGTCCCCCCTGCCCACCTTACCCAACCCAGCGTCGGATTTAAATTTAAATTTGTGTTGCACCATCCTCTTGTTGTAAGAATTCGGTGAAGGATGGCCACGTCTTGAGAAATTGATCTGGTTTTTCCGCCAAGACAAGCCTAATGTTTTCCAAATGTAGTGTCTCAGACATGTTTGTGATCTACATCTTCACTGTAGGGACTGTTGTCTGTTTCCAAAATTTAAGTATTAATTTTTTCGCCGTTATCAGGCCATAGTTAAGGAAACGTCTTTGAAATATTGTTAGCTTAGAACAGGCCTATGACATACCTAGTGTGATCAATTTTATGTCAGGATTCTGGTTCGACGGGCCGAATGCTCCTGCACCTATGTTTCTATGATCCAATTTTGTTTTAAGTATTTTGGAAAAGATATCAAAGATTTTACTTCGGAGTCAGGTGAGTGACTACGTGAAGAACCCTGCCAGGATGCATGGGTGCCATATCGCTACACGCATTGCAACGAGTCACAGCAGGGGGAACAACGTTCCCCTTAGCGGCAGAATTTAAAAGCCGGGAACAGCAGTTAAGGAGACTCTGCGTTCTTTCCACTTACTATTATCACAGGTGGAGGCATGAACAGATCCAAGAAAAACAAGAAGGCTGCGAAAAATCTGGCGGGGGAGAACCGCGGAGTTGCGGGCAGCCAGCAGCGGCCAACGGCACACCAATCTCCCGTAATGGGAACAGCTGTGCCCGACTTCGCCCCCGCACCGTCCAAACCAACACCGCGGCCGGGCGGTAAAATGAAGCAAAAAACATTGACTCCGATGAGTCCGACTTTGAACAGCCGCGAGCGGCCAGTGCCGATTGGAGCAGCTTGAGGAGCAGCCGTGAGCGGCCAGTGCCCAAGAGCATTGGAGCCGGTTGGAGCGGCTTGAGGAACAGGAGCAGCCGTGAGCGGCCAGTGCCCGAGAACATTGGAGCCGGTTGGAGCGGCTGATGGAGCAAATGCTCCAAAGTGACAGGCTCCGGGAGATGGAGACTAGTCACAGTGGGCAGCTAGTAAGTCCTACAGCAGTACCTCTTGTAGGGCTGCACAGTGCTTCTCCCTCATCAGAGGGGAGTACGGGGGGTCAATTCTGGGCTGACCATGAAGAGGGGTGCAGAACATAGTCCTAGTGTGCATGGGGTGCAAGAAAACCTATTGGATATGGTGTCCCAGTTCATTCAACCTGACTAAACTGGCCAAAACCTGGAACCTAAAATAGCTTCAAGTATCGACTAAATGTCATTCAATCAGCTCCAAGGACAGGCATTATTGGACACCACAGCAAGACACTTACCACCGGGGAACTGCAAATCACTGAATGTTCCCAGTGTCAACCAGTGTATTTGGAAACATGTTGGAGCATCAATCAGAGCCAGGGACTTGAAACTACAAAACGTTCTGAAGGTCCTAACAGCGGGAATTACGGCTTTCGCCCGCACAATAAACGAAAAAGACATGACACAAGATCAGCAGGATGCACTGGCTTTATTTTGCAACCCCAATACGAGTTAAATAGTATTAGGAAGAGTGCCATCCAACCGGCTTTAGACCCCAAATTTGCAGGCCTGTGCAAACCCGGAACCTCCAAACCACCAATATTATTATTTAGAGGTGACTTTTCCAAACAGGTAAAAGAACTTGACGAAGAGGCTAAAACCCTGGGGCTCATTAAAGCAACGTCTAAAAACTACTTCGGCCACAAACAGCACCCCTACGCACCCACCAGTTGGCCAAGACAAACTGGTGAAAGCACGAAGGCCAGGTACACTCAACATCGGCCTTTTGTAGGCCATGGCCCAGACCGGCCTTCCTAGAAAATGCACAAACCCTCAACACCGACCCAACTACAGACCCAGACACCGGCGCCTCAACGTCCATGGAGGATACCGAAAAAGTAATAAACCTTCCACTGGTAACCATGGAGGTAGGTGGGTCTGATTCCTTACGAATTGAAGGGAGCATGGAGGTTGGTGGGATATTACACTTCTATCTGGATGCATGGAATAAGTTAACTACCGACACTTATATTTTAAACAGTATCCAGGGATATACCATAGAATTTATACAAAAACATAACCCTCCAGTTCAGCATGTACCGAACCGAATGTTCGTGCTTACAGGCAAAGACAAATCAAAAGCACACGCTGAACTACAGCGGCTTTATAAAAAAGGAGTAATTGAGAAAACCCAACACGAATCACAGGAATTCGTGTCCAATATCTTTATCAAAAACAAGAAAGATGGTGGTTGCCGCATCATCATAGATTTGACTAATTTGAATACTTTCGTACAATATATTCATTTCAAGATGGAAACCTTTGTTACTGCTAAGCAATTGATTTCCAAAGGTTACTACAGGGCAAGCATCGATTTAAAAGATGCTTACTATACAGTACCCATCAGAGGTGACCACGGATGTTATTTAAAATTCAACTGGATGGGTCAGCTTTGGCAGTACAGGGCACTACCTAATGAGCTAACATCAGCCCCCAGGATGTTCACTAAAATTTTGAAACCAGTCCTAGCGTTTCTGCGGAAACAAAAACACATGTTAATGGCATATCTAGATGACATACTTATTGTGGGCAAAACTTTGGAATTGGCTAAACAAACGGTAACAGCCACAAAACAATTATTTGAAAAACTGGGGTTTATCATCCATCCAGTTAAATCTAAATTAACGCCTTCAACCACAATGGATTATCTGGGGTTCACCATTAACTCAGTTCACATGTCAGTGACTTTGCCGAAAGAAAAGGTTACAGCCTTAATAGAGGCTTGCAGCAAAATCATTGACATCAGTAAACCATCCATGAGACTGGTAGCAAGAATAATTGGCAAAATAGTCCTTTACATTATCAAAATTTACAGAGGGCTAAAATACGAGCACTCAAAATTAATGGTTGTCTTTTTGACAGACCAATGAAGCTACCAACAGAGACCATAATGGAACTGAAATGGTGGAAAGATAACATTGGGCATTGTTCCAATCCAGTCATTATCAGCAACCCGTCTATGGTACTACAAACTGATGCCAGTGCACTTGGTTGGGGTGCTACCAATTCCATCTCCAGCTGTGGAGGGAGATGGAATGCACAGGAGGCATCATTATTACAAACACTGGGCATAAACTTTCTGGAAATTTTAGGTGCATTCCATGGCCTTAAGTCATATTGTTCTGGGTTATATCACCAGCATGTTAGACTACAAATTGACAACACCACCATGGTAGCATATATCAACCATATGGGTGGAAAGAAATTGACATCTTGTGACAACCTGGCCAACAAAATTTGGCAATGGTGTATCCAGAGAGATATTTGGATATCATTTACCTACTTACCAGGTAAACTAAATTTAGTGGCAGACACCAGGTCACGCAAATTCAATGAAAACACCGAATGGATGTTGGATAAAAAAGTATTTGCTGAAATTACAGCATGGTATGGAACACCAGATATCGATCTATTCGCATCCAGGCTCAATCACCAGTTATCGAACTATGTTTCATGGGATCCAGGCCCTGGGGTAGCGGCAACAGATGCATTTTCGCTGCATTGGGGGAAATTATTTATTTATGCATTCCCTCCTTTCTGCCTCATCAGTTGGGTATTAAGGA
The DNA here is from genome assembly GCA_036785375.1 of Leucoraja ocellata. Taxonomy (NCBI): domain Eukaryota; kingdom Metazoa; phylum Chordata; class Chondrichthyes; order Rajiformes; family Rajidae; genus Leucoraja; species Leucoraja ocellata. The sequence continues at coordinate 90,381 of JAWMAR010000712.1, read as the reverse complement.
AAATAAAGCAAGACTCTGCGTCTGGTATTTTATTAGTACCCGATTGGCCTACTCAACCATGGTTCCCGGTGATACTCGACATGGTATTAGAACCATGCATCACCATCCATCATAGACCTAATTTACTGGTTCATCCCGTAACAAGGGAAAGTCACCCATGTCATAATTGTATAAACCTATTAATTTGAAAGCACCTCTACTACACCTGGGACTGACGGACCGAACAGTGGATATTATTTCAGCGGCCCACAGACAGTCCACCAAAAAACAGTACTTGGTGTACATCAAAAAATGGGAAATGTACTGTCACAACAATAACTTCACCCACAGATCTATGAACATCCCATCTGTTCTGGAATTCCTGGCAAGTCTCCATTATGATGAGGGGCTCAGTTATAGTGCCATCAACTGCGCCAGAAGTGCTCTGTCAACATACCTGTGGCAAGGAACAGAGCGGCATTCTGTTGGGACACACCTCCTAATAACTAAACTCATGAGGGGCATTTTTAATGTTAATCCCCCAAGAACCAGGTGCTCCCAAATATGGGATGTGTGCATTGTACTGACCATGTTAAGAAACTGGTCTCCAGCTACAGCTCTGTCCCTTCTGAAACTGACTATGAAAACAGTCATGCTGATGGCCTTGGTCACGGCACAAAGGGTCCAGTCGCTACAGAAACTAAGGCTGGACAACATGACTACTTCATCTGGAAATTTAACTTTTCACATCAATGAATTAGTCAAACAGAACAGACAGGGGTCAGCAGGCCTAAAAATAGAATTCAGGGCCTACCCGACAGATGATCGTCTCTGTATTGTAACATATTTGGTATTATTTATGTAGTATACTAAGATCATCAGAGGCAAAGAAATGGCACTTTTAATCAGCTACAAACAGCCACACAAAAAAAGTGACAGTCCAGACCATCTCGAGATGGCTAAAACAGGTCCTAATAAAGGCTGGAGTAGACACTAACATTTTAAAATCTCACTCCACCAGGGCTGCAGCTACATCGGCAGCTATGAAGTTGGATGTTCCTATGGCCCAAATCCTCAAGACAGCAGGATGGTCAACGGAGAAAACTTTCCAACGATTTTATAACAAACCAGTAATTGAACCTGGAACATTTGCAGAAACAATTTTAAGTTCTGTAATATAATTTTACCCCATAAATAGGGGCTATAATTTGGTGTTAATAAATTTATCGTTGTTTTTCAATATCGTATTGATGTCTAATAATGTTAACACTATTCTCCCCATAATCAAGGCAGATGTGATGCATTGACTCGTTTCCACGGCATGGAATCACAAAGCTTTAAAATCTTCACGTAGGCACTCACGTGACTCCGAAGTAAAATAGCAAGATTAAACGAGAACTTACCAGTTCGCAGTTTGATCATTATTTTATGAGGAGTACGTTGAGGGATTACGTGCCCTCCGCTCCCACCCTTGATCATATACTCAACTGGTATCTTCTTCTCTAATCTTACTGTTTAGTCATTACAGTTATCTGTGATTTCACTTCGCTGCTTTGAAGAATGACACGCATGCGTCCTGGCGGGGTTCTTCACGTATTCCTTCAATGTACTCCTCATAAAATAATGATCAAACTTCGAACTGGTAAGTTCTCGTTTAATCTTACTATTCCTCTCCAGAAGTTTAGTAATTTTATACAGGAAACAAAAGAATGGGTTGTGGTTACTTCTTGAAGGAGACATTTATCACAAATAGGAGTGACATTTGGGAAGATCTTATTCAATTTAGACTTTGAATAATAGAGTCTATGCAGTATTTTAAATTGTATTAGTGAGTGCCTAACTTTAAGAGAATAGTAGTGAACATTTCCTCCCAACTATCCTTTGAAATTGTTAAACCCAATTCGTCTTCACAAGCTCGCCTAATTATTTCCGAAGGTGGGATATGTAAATTTAAAAGGGTATTGTACGATATTAACTTATTTGAATCCGACTTTCTATTCATGCATCCATCTAGTATATCTGGACCCATAGAGTGACAATCTTGTTTATGTATTTCCACATATTCTCGTATTTGGTGATATCTGAAGTATTGACTCCATTTCAAATGATATTTCAACTGTAATTCTTGAAACGAGAGGAAGGTCCCCATCTCATAAAGGTCTCCCAGCTTTTTTATTCCTAAGCTTTCCCATTGTACAAACACCTTGTATTAAGTAGACGGTTTAAACGAGGGATTATTGCCGATTGGTAAAAGGAGAGATAAATGTCTCAATTTAAGGGTTGATTTCAACTGTTTCCAGATTCATAAGGTGCTATTGATGATCGGATTTTTCTCATACGTCGATTTCTTCAGATGTATTGGAGTGAGAAGAATTGCGCCTATATTGAAAGGCAAACAATCTTCCCTCTCCATTTTTTACCAGTTTACTTGTTGGCATGTATCGTCCATCCAATAGATTAAATTTTTTAATATTAGTTGCCCAGTAATGGAGAAGAAAATTAGGGAAAGCCAGTCCACTGATTTCTTTAGGTTTGCATAAATGTCGTTTGTGAATTATGTGAGTTTAAAAAAACAGATAAAGTTTGTAATCACAGAGTCAAGTTTTTTTTTAAAAGTTTTTAGGGAGGAAAATCGGTATTAATTGAAATAGGTACAGGAGTTGTGGAAGGAAAATCATCTTTATGGCATTTACTCTACCTATAAGAGAAATCAGAAGGGTTTTCCAAAATTGAATAAGGGCATTTAATTTGGTGATTAATGGTGGAAAATTTGATGGAAATAAGGAAGGATATTTTCTAGTCACGTAGACTCCAAGATAATTAAATTTTTCCGTAGTGATTCTAAAGGGAAATTTTAGGAGGTGTGACGGGTCTTGAGGTTTTATCGGCATAATTTCACTTTTGGTGATAATGCACACCCTTGTCTATTGCCCCTAGGTAATTGAAATTTAGGGGAGAGAGTTTGATTAGATAGTATTCTGGTAGTAGGGTTGTTAAGCCCCTGTCCCACTTAGGAAACCTGAACGGAAAACTCTGGTGACCTTGCGCCCCACCCAAGGTTTCTGTGAGGTTCCCGAAGGTTTTGGTCACTCTCCCTAATCGTCGAAAGTGGTTTCCTCGTAGTCGAGGCTTCTCCTATGTTCCTGCGATTATTTCAACAAATTCAAAATCGGCCTTATCTAAAAATAGGTTGCCGTTTGGTCGAAGCCAGTGGAGTGGGTTTGCTATTTACTTACAGGCAGTCGAAGGCAATCTCCTTCGCTGACCGGCCATTTTGATTGGCTCTTTGGAGTTTTCAGCAAAGATCCTATACGATCATTGGTTTTCAGGATCTAGAAGATCCGCCGAAAGGTAAAATGCCCGCTAACTTTATTAAACTTCTTAAAACTGTCTCTATCTCTCCTTCTCTCCCCCCTTCTACCCCCTTCTCTCCCCTTCGCCCCCCTTCTTTGCCCCCTTCTCTCCCCTTCTCTCGCCTTCTCCCACCTGCTCTCTTCTTCTCTCTCCCATTCTCTGTCCTTCTCTCCCCTTCTTTCCCCTTCTCTCCCCCCTCCTGCACTCTCTAAAGGACTTACCGTGCTCTGTGGCAGCTGTTTACCTTCCTCTTCATGCAGACAGCGCTCCTCCGCTGTCCCTGGCCCCCACCTTTGCGATGGATGTGCGTGTGTGTGTGTGTGTGTGTGTGTGTGTGTGTGTGTGTGTGTGTGTGTGTGTGTGTGTGTGTGTGTGTGTGTGTGTGTGTGTGTGTGTGTGTGTGTGTGTTTGTGTGTGTGTGTGTGTGTGGTCAGTAGCAAAGATCCTGTAGGATCTTTGGTCAGTAGATGCAGCTCGCGCTTCGGTGGAGGATTTCCAGGCGAGTGACCAAAACCTCTGGCGACTCATGGAAACCTTGGGTGGGGCACAAGGTCACCAGAGGTTTCTGTTCAGGTTTCCTAAGTGGGACAGGGGCATGAATCACTGGATGGATTTAAGAGAGAGTTCGATAGACATCTAGGGGCTAGTGGAATCAAGGGATATGGGGAGAAGGCAGGCACGGTAGATTGATTGGTGACGATCAGTCATGATGGCAATGAATGGCGGTGCTGGCTCATTGGGCCGAATGGCCTCCTCATGCACCTATTTTCTATGTTTCTGTCTATGTTTCTATGTTAAAGGTTTAGCTTAGTGATACAGGGTGGAAATGGGCCCCTACAGCCCACAGCCAATACTGACCATAGATCTCCCATTCACACTATAGTTCTATGCTATCACACTTTCCCATTCACTCCCTACACACTAGGGCTATCTCAAGAGGCCGATTAACCTACAAACCCATACGTCTTTGGGATTTGGAAGGATACCAGAGCAAGCCAGATTGTGATAGTTTTAGTTTTATCCTTCGGTCCACTGAGTCCACACCGACCATTGTTCACCCGTTCACGTTTTCCCACTTTTTGCATCCAACACACTAGAGGCCATTTATCCTACAAAATCCTACGTCTTTAGAATGCAGAAGGAAACTGGAGCACCTGGACTAAACATGCGCAGTCACGGAGAGAACATGCAAACTCCACACATACAGCACCAGAGGACAGGATCAAACTGTGATTTCTGGCTTTGTGAGAATAGGTAGACACAAAATGCTGGAGTAATTCAGCGGGACATGCAGCATCTCTGGAGAGAAGGAATGGGTGACGTTTCGGATCGGGACCCTTCCTTAGACACTGAAGACATTGGGTAGCGTATGTTTTGGTGGGAAGCTCGGTATTGTTCCAATTACTCTTGTGTTGTCCATCCGTCTGACTAACAGTAAAATGGCCATGTTGTTCTTTGGCCCATATTAAGGTGTCGGTTTGAGGTTATATAAGTATGTATGCACATTTGCAATATCATAGAGTTGTACAGTATGGGAACAGGCCCTTCAACCCAACTTGTCCTCACCGACCAACATGCCTCGTTCCACCTGCCTGCGTTTGGCCCATATCCCTCTAAACCTGTCCTATCCATGTACCTGTCTAACTGTTTCTTGAACGTTGGGATAGTCCCCGCCTCAACCACCTTTGTGTGAAAAAAGCAAGTAGCCTGAAGAAGGGTCTCAACCCGAAATGTCACCTATCCCTTTTTCTCCAGAAATGCTGCTTGACCCGCTGAATTACTCAGGCTTTTCGTGTCTATCTTCGGTGTAAAACAGCATCTGCAGTTCCTTCCGACACAAGTCGTCCACCTGCACTCACCAACTTCCAATAGTTATGAAGATCCCTCCCCAACTCATTGTCAAGTTTGGCAGATGTCAAGGGAATAAATACAGGTGAGAGCTACTTGGGAAAACCTAATGTGCAGATGCTGGAAAACCCGAAACAAAATGCTGGAAGATGTCTCAGCAGGTCAGGCAGCATCTGTGGAAGGAGAAACATTAACATTTCAGGTACGGGACCCTTCATTTGCTTTGACCATTCAAAGCATTAATTATTTTTTTTGTTTGCTTAATTGGAACTGTAAATATGCTGGCAAACACAAAACTCTTATCTGCAATTGGAATGTGTGCAAACAGAATGAGATAAGCCAGTTATTTGTTTGGTATTGCCCTGAAGTTTGCACAGACCAGGGGCTGTTGGCAAACAGCTCTTGGTTTGGGCTTTGAAAGGTACACTGTGATTTATTGAAGGAGAACTCTTGCTGATTCACATTTCTGTCATAGCCCCAGCTATTTCTACACTAACTTCCGTCAATGTCCAAGGGAATATTCTGTCAGGACCTGGAGACTTATCCAATTATATATTTTCTCAAAAGTGTCAGTACTTCCTCTTCTTTGATCCTCATAGTTTCCATAGCTACTCTACTTGTTTCCCTTACCTCACATAATTCAATATCCTTCTCCTTGGTGAATACCGAAGAAAATAAATTGTTCAATATCTCCCCCATCTCTTTTGGCTCTAAAGATAACTGTCCACTCTGACTCTCTAATGGACCAATTTTATCCCTCATTATCTTTTTGCTATTAATATAGCTGTAGAAACCCTTTGGATTTACTTTCACCTTACTTGCCAAAGCAACCTCATATCTTCTTTTAGCTTTTCTAATTTATTTCTTAAGATTCTTTATACATTCTTTATACTCCTCAAGCACATCATTTACTCCATGCTGCCTATAATTATTGTAGATCTCTCTCCGAAACCGTGTCTAATTTCCCTCAAAAACCATGGCTCTTTCCAATTATTACTCTTTCCTTTCTACCGAACAGGAACACAAAGATTCTGTACTCTTAAAATTTCACCTTTAAATGTCCTCCATTTCTCTTCTACATCTTTCTCATAAAACAAAATGTCCCAATTCACTCGTGTTAAATCCTATCGCATCTCCTCAAAGTTAGCTTTGATTTCTCCAATCAAAAATCTCAACCCTTGGTCCAGTTCTGACCTTCTCCATAATTATATTGAAACTAATGGTATTGTGATCACTGGACCCGAAGCGCTCCCCAACACATACCTCCGCCACCTGACCTGTCTCATTTCCTAACAGGAGGTCCAGCACTGCCCCTTCTCTAGTAGGTACCTCTATGTATTGCTGCAAAAACTATCCTGCACACATTTCACCAACTCCAAACCATCCAGCCCTTTTACAGAATGTGTTTCCCAGTCTATGTGTGGAAAATTGAAATCTCCCACAATCACTACCCTGTGCTTACTACTAATATCTGCTATCTCCTTACATATTTGCTCTTCCAATTCTCGCTCCCTATTAGGCGGTCTATAATACACCTTTCCCATTTCTCAGTTCCACCCAAATAGCCTCCCTAGACGAGCCCTCTAATCTATCCTGCCAAAGCACTGCTGTAATATCTTCCCTGACAAGGAATGCAACACCTCCACCTCTTGCCCCTCCAATTCTATCAGACCTGAAGCAACAGAATCCTGGAATATTTAGTTTCCAATCACTGCCATCCTGCAACCATATTTTACTGATCACCACATCATCATACTTCCAGGTGTCAATCCAGGCTCATCCACCTTTCTTACAATGCTCCTCGCATTAAAATATACACATTTAAGAAACCCACCACCTCTTATTCTCTGTTTATTATCTTTATCTTCTTTCTCCCCTACATTTTGGGTCCGAGTGCTTTACTTCTCTGCCTCCTGCCTCACACACTACTAGCTTTCTCTATTTGAGTCACTCCCCCCAACCGTTCTAGTTTAAACCAGTATTTATATTTTAGAAAAAATAATTAATAAACGACACAACACAACACAACACAACAGTAAATTAGTCGCTGGTGAGTTAAGTTTACAGTCCCGATGGCCGTGGGAAGAAACTTCGCCTCATCCTCTCTGTTTTCACAGCGTGACAGCGGAGGCGTTTGACTGACCGTAGCAGCTGGAACAGTCCGTTGTTGGGGTGATAGGAGTCTCTCATTATGTTGCTGGCTCTGGATCTGCACCTCCTGGTGTATAGGTCTTGCAGGGGGGTGAGTGTAGTTCCCATAGCACGTTCAGCTGCCTGAGGTGGTAAAGGCACTGCCTTGCCTTACTCACTAGTGTGGCAGTGTGTGTTGTCCATGTCAGATCCTCTGTGATGTGGACTCCCAGGTATTTAAAGCTACTCACCCTATCCGCAGTATTCCCATTTACCCCCAGTGGCGTGTTCGACCTCGGATGTTGAGCCCTTCTAAAGTCCACAATCAGCTCCTTAGTTTTAGTGACATTCAAGAGGAGTCTGTTGTCCTGACACCAGAGTTCCGGATCAGCCACCTCCTCCCGGCTCCGAGGGAAGGTCCCGAGAGGCGAACGAACCCATCCTTCAGGTTCTCATTGAGGCCATGGATGAAGATACAGAGCAGAGCGGATCACACTAACCGCTCCCTAAAGCAGTGGTTCGATAATCAATAGTATAATTGGCAACAAAGCATAACCCCTGGTGGAGAGGCAGCATCCTCTGGGCTGCTTCTCTTCCGACCAAAGAGTGGTCGAAAATCTTTCTCAGCTCTGCCGAAAAACGGGACAAATCCTGGCAGTAAAGTCTAGCCGTCTCTCCCAGGCAGCTGTACCCCAGGCTGAAGCAGGTCCTGACAGCAGGGAGATGGCATAGATGACTTTGGAGCATTCAGCGCTGAAGCTGGATGGTTGGAGCTCAAAAAACAAAGAGCTCTGGGATAGGAATGACCCGCAGGTGGAAGAATCGCCATGGCATCTCTCCGGGGTGGGAAGATGTGTGCTGAGCCCCCTCCTCTACTCCTTCTTCACCTCCAACTGCACACCTGTACATGGTACTAACACCATCATCAAGTATGCAGATGATACAACGTTGATTGGCCTCATCAGCAACGATGATGAGGTGGCCTATAGGGAGGAGGTCCAGCTCCTAGAATCATTATGAGCTGACAACAACCTGGCCCTTAACTCCAAGAAGATCAAGGAGCTCATTGTAGACTTCAAAAGGTCGACGGGTGGCACGCACACCCTCATACATATTAACGGGACGGAGGTGAAACGTGTTTCCAGCTTCAGGTTTCTGGAGGTCAACATCTCCAATGACCTCTCTTGGACCCACAATACCTCAACACTGATCAAGAAGGCTCACCAGTGTCTCTTCTTCCTGAGGATACTAAAGAAGGTCCATCTGTCTCCTCAGATTCTGGTGAACTTCTACCGCTGCACCATCGAGAGCATCCTTACCAACTGTACCACAGTATGGTATGGCAACTGCTCTGTCTCCGACCGTAAAGCACTGCAGAGGGTCGTGGAAACTGCCCAACGCATCACCTGGTCCCTCACTCCCCTCCATTGAGTCTGTCCAAAGCAAGCAATGTCTGCGAAGGGCGCTCAGCATCGCCAAGAACTGCTCTCACCCTAGGCACAGTCTGTTTACCCTCCTACCATCTGGGAGGCGCTACAGGTCTCTCCGTTGCCGGAACAGCAGGTTCAGGAACAGCTTCTTCCCTGCTGCTGTTATATTACTCAACTCTGTACCTCGGTGATTGCCAGTCACCTCCCCCCAGACACTCCTTCCCCCAGAAAAATTGCACTTCTACGTTTTTAGCTTAATTTAAAGATACGGCGTGGAAACAGGCCCTTCGGCCCACCAAGTCCACGCCGACCACCGATCACCCGTACTCTAGTTCTCTCCCACACATCAGCGATGCCAGTCAAGAGTGTTTTATTCTCTCATGTCCCAGTTAGAACAATGACATCCTTACTTGCAGCAGCACAACAAAATATGTAAACATAGTACTCTGTAAACAATGTTATAAACGAGAAAACAAAACTCCATACAGACAGCACCCATATTCAGGATCAATTCCGGGTCTCTGGCAATTTTAGGCAGCAAAGTTATGGCCAACGACCTGCCCCAATAGCCTTGAACTGAATTAAAACATCCAGTAGCTGTGAAGGGGGTCATAGCGTCACTTAGACTGAAAAGGGATAGTTTCTTTTTTTTTGTAACCAAAGTTATCAACGTATAATTTTTTGTGTGTTGGAAAATAAAATATAGTGGCACAGCTGGTGGACTTGCTGCCTCACATGCCAGAGATCTGTGTTCGATCCTGTCCTCGGGCACTGTCTGTGTTGAATTTGCACATTCTCCCTGCAAGCGTGTGGGTTTCCTCCCATATCCCAAAGACGCATTGGCTTTGTAGGTTAACTTGTCTCTGGAAAATTTCCCCCAATGTGTAGGGAGTGGGTGAGGAAAGTGGGATAACAGAACTTGTGTAAATGGGTAGACAAAAATGCTGGAGAAACTCAGCAGATGAGGCAGCGTCTATGGAGCGAAGGAAATAGGCGATGTTTCGGGGTTGAGACCCTTCTTCGGACTGATGTCGGGAGGGGTGGGGGGACGGCAAACATAAAGGAAGAGGCGGAGACAGTGGGCTGTGGGAGAGCTGGGAATGGGAGGGGAAGGAGGGAGAAAGCAAGGACCACCTGAAATTGGAGAAGCCAATGTTCATACCGCTGGGTGTAAACTACCCAAGCAAAATATGAGGTGCTGTTCCTCCAATTTGCGGTGGGCCTCACTCTGGCCATGGAGGAGGCCCAGGCAGAAAGGTCGGATTTGGAATAGAAGTGTGAGTTGAAGTGCTGAGCCACCAGGAGATCAGGTTGGTTAGTGCGAACTGAGTGGAGGTTTTGTGCGAAGTGATCGCCAAGCCTGCGCTTGGTCTCACAGAAGGTTGATCATACGCTGAATAACCATATTTTTGTTTGGAAGTGGAAATAGATAATAGAAATTGCATTCATTGCAATGTGTAAAAAGAGTTGAGATACTGTATTATAATTTTGCTGCATGTCATTGTGGTAAATGTCATGTCCTGATTGGTGAATATGTTTAGCTTGTGACTTTATTTGAAGCAGAAATAATATGTGAATGCTTCATTGACCATTATTCCGACTGGTAACTACGCACTTCATCTAAGCACATTATCGCACGCGTCATGCAAGCCATCTTAAATGACCACCTAAACTGTCATTTGGCAACCTAAAAAGCTGCCGAGGTTGCCCGGCTGGCAACAGGGAAAAAAAGTTAAGCGAGAGCTCTGCAATCCTCTGGCACTATTCCCGTTTCTAATGACATTTTAAATATTTTTGTCATAGCCCCTGTGTCTCACATTTTACACATGGATTCCGGAGAGTAGAGCACAAAACACAGTAAGGACAATAAAAGCTTCTTTAGATATGTTAAGGGAAAAAGAGTAGCAAAGTCAAATGCGGGTCCCTTGAAGGCAGACATGGGTGAATGTTTTATGGGGAACAAAGAAATGGCAGATGAGTTGAATAGGTTCTTCGGATCTGTCTTCACTAAGGAAGACACAAACAATCTTCCAGATGTACTGGAGGACAGAGGATCTAAGAGGGTAGAGGAACCGAAAGACATTTTAATTAGGCGAGAAATGGTATTGGGTAGGCCAATGGGACTGAAGGATGATAAATCCCCTGGACTTGATGGTCTGCATCGCAGGATCCTCAGGGAGCTGGCTCTAGAAATAGTGGACGCATTGGTGATCATTTTCCAATGTTCAATAGATTCAGGATCAGTTCTTGTGGATTGGAAGATAGCTAATATTATCCCACTTTTCAAGAAAGGAGCGAGAGAGAAAACATGGAATTAGAGACTAGTTACCCTGACTTCGGTGGTAGGAAAGATGCTGGAGTCAATTATTAAAGAGGTAATAATGGGGCATTTGGATAGCAGTAAAAGGATTAGTCCAAGTCAACATGCATTTATGAAAGGGAAAGCATGCCTGACTAATCTTCTGGAATTTTTTGAGGATGTGACAAGTAAAATGTATGAAGGGTAGCCAGTGGATGTAGTGTATCTAGACTTTCAGAAAGCCTTTGATAAGGTCCCGCATGGGAGACTGGTGTCTAAAATTAGAGCACATGCTATTGGGGGTAGGCTGTTGGTATGGATTGAAAATTGGTTGGCAGACAGGAAGCAAAGAGTAGGAGTGAACGGGTCTTTTTCAGAATGGCAGGCAGTGGCGAGTGGAGTGCCGCAAGGCTCGGTGTTGGGGCCACAATTGTTTACCATATATATTAATGATTTGGAAGAGGGAATTAGGAGCAACATTAGCAAGTTTGCGGATGACACAAAGCTGCGTGGCAGTGTGAACTATGAAGAGGATGTTAGGAGGTTGCAGGGTGCCCTGGGCAGGTTGAGTGAGTGGGCAGATGCGTGGCAGATGCAGTATAATGTAGATAAATGTGAGATTATCCACTTTGGCGGCAAAACCAAGGGGGCAGATTATTATCTCCATGGGGTTAGGTTAGGTAAGGGGGAGGTACAGCGAGACCTGGGTGTCCTTGTACACCAGTCACTGAAAGTTGGCGTGCAGGTACAGCAGGCAGTGAAGAAAGCTAATGGAATGTTGGTCTTCATTTTAAGAGGATTTCAGTATAGTAGTAAAGAGGTTCTTCTGCAGTTGTATAGGGCTCTGGTAAGACCACATCTGGATTATTGTGTGCAATTTTGGTCTCCTAATTTGATGAAGGACATCCTTGTGATTTGAGGCAGTGCAGCGTAGGTTCACGAGATTATCCCTGGGATGGCAGGATTGTCATGTGAAGAAAGATTGAAAAGATTAGTCTTGTATTCATTGGAGTCTAGAAGGATGAGGGGCATCTTATAGAAACATATAAAATTATAAAAGGACTGCACAAGCTAGATGCAGGAAAAATGCTCCCACTGTTGGACGAGTCCAGAACCAGGGGGCCACAGTCTTATAATAAAGGGGAGACCATTTAAGACTGAGGTGAGAAAAAACATTTTCACCCAGAGAGTTGGGAACTTGTGAAATTCCCTACCACAGATGGCAGTGGAGGCCAAATCACTGGATGCAATTACGAGAGAGTTAGAGAGAGCTCTAGGTGCTAGTGGAATCGAGGGATATTAGGAGAAGGCAGGCACGGGTTATTGATTAGGGACGATCAGCCATGATCACAATGAATGGCGGTGCTGGCTCGAAGGGTCGAAAGGCCTCCTCCTGCACTTATTTTCTATGTTTCTATGAAGCACGGCCCGCAGTCATTTACATCTGTGGGTGCTGCACTGCAACCAATATTGACTGGTTTTGCCAATGATCAATTCTTTCCTTATTAGCTTCACCTCGAGTAACTACTTTATAATATAAGCAAGGAAGAGCGAAGCTATGATTGTGCAATTACTATTTATTGAAAAGTGTCAATGTCTTTCCCAGAACGTGGTGTGCAACATTTTAGATTGCCCCGGCAAATTCCGACTTCCTGAAAGTGACTGGTGCAAACCTTCCAACATGCTGCATTCAATGTTTTGCATTCCGCTGTATGACACAAAATACAAGATAATAGTAAGATTAAACGAGAACTTACCAGTTTGAAGTTTGATCTGTATTTTATGAGGAGTTACGATGAGGGATTACGTGAAGAACCCGCTCAGTGCGCAGGCGCGGCATACTTCCAAGCAGCGGTGTGGAATCACAGATAGACACAAGTATTTGAAGTAACATAGTAAAGAAAAAGAGACATCAATTTATCAGTTTGATCCATATAATGAGGGTGGGAGCGGAGGGCACGTAATCCCTCATCGTAACTACTCATAAAATACAGATCAAACTTCAAACTGGTAAGTTCTCGTTTAATCTTACTATTTTACTTCGGAGTCACATGAGTGACTACGTGAAGATTTCAAAGCTCTGTGATTTCAAACCGTGTAACAGTTTTACTCACTCACTGCCGAAAGCTCTTGAGGAAGGAAGTGTTATCGTAATTAACCAATGAATCTGTTTTTCAAGAAAAACAAAAGGTATTTATTAACAATAACAAAAAACAAAATTGCTCCCCCGGGCTTAAATTAAATATTTGCAGCTTCTAATATTTTTGCTGCAAACAAATCAGGCTTCATCAATGGCTTATTATAGAATGTTCGGAATGTGAATTCCCTCGACCATCCTGCTGTGTTCAGGATGAGGTCAATAGGCACATCCATCCTAGCTGCCGTTGATGTGGAGGCTGCCTTGGTGGAATGAGATTTAAAAGTGTTAATATCTATCCCAGCAGCTTCCAATACCTGTTTTAGCCATCTTGAGATGGTCTGGCTTGTTACCCGGCCATGAGGTTTTTTGTGGCTGACCCATAAGGCTTGTTCACTCCCTCGGATGTTATGGGCTGTGTCGATATACTGTATGAGGTGGGTCACCACACACAACCGTGGCTCTGGTGGGTAGTGAATTGGATGTTCCTGGCCTGCTTTATTTTACCAGACCTTGTAGAATGAATGTTATCTGGTCTGGCGTTGTTTTCATGTTGTCCAGTCTCAATTTGTGTAGCGACTGGACCCTCTGAGCAGATACCAGTGCCATCAGCATGAGCGTCTTCAGTGTTGATTGCTCGAGGCTGAGGGATCTAGCTGGTGGCCATTCCCGGTGGCATGTCAGTACGACACTGATGTCCCAAATATGAGTATACCTGGGCTTGGGGGGCTTGATGTTATAAATGCCCCTCATCAGTTTAACTACCAGTGGATGGGATCCCATTGGCTGATGTCCTGCTGGTTTGAGGTAAGCGGAGAGGGCACTACGTGCCGTGTTGATGGCACTGTAGCTAATCCCTTCATGATGGTGTAGGTAGGCCAGGAACTCCAGTACGTTGGCTACTTTGGCTGTTTCATATGAAGCCCCTGTTTCTTGGCAGATGTTCGCAGGGATGCTGACATGGTGGTGATGGTTTGTTCGGATAATCCCAGGTCCAGGTAGGGTCTGTTCAGAATCTGCAACCCAGGAGTTTGATGTCTTGATGGCATGGGTGGCTTATGCCTGACACTGGGTGAATCAATAGTCCCGGATGACTGGGAAACACCATTGGTGATTCCACCACCATGTCATGTAGTACTGGGAACCATGGCTGTGTAGGCCAGCCGGGTACCACCAAAATACCAGAAGCCGAGTCCATCTGGATTTTGCGAAGTACCCAACTGATGAGGCAGAAGGGAGGAAAGGCATAGAAAAAGAACTTTCCCCAATCCAGCGTGAAGGCATCTACCGCTGCTGCCTCTGGATCTGGTTCCCAAGCGACATACATAGTTAATTGGTGATTTAGTCTTGATGCAAATAAATCGATATCTGGCGTTCCATATTGCTTGACAATTTTAGCAAATGCTTTAGGATTTAACATCCATTCGATGTTGTCATTGAATTTGCGTGACCTGGTGTCTGCCACTGTATTTAGCTTGCCTGGTAGATAGGTAGCTGAAAGCCAAATATGTCTTTCGACACACCATTGCCAAATCATATTGACCAATTTGTCGCACGATAAAGATTTTATGCCGCCCATATGGTTAATATAAGCCACCACTGTAGTATTATCTGTTTGTAATCGAACATGCAAGTGCTGCATATTTGATGCATATGCTTTTAAACCATAAAAGGCGCCCAACATTTCTAAATAGTTAATGCCCAGTGTAGATAGTAATGATGATTCTGAGTTAGTCCATCTACCACCTGTGCTGGATATGGAGTTAGTTGCTCTCCAGCCTTGAGCACTGGCATCTGTTTGAAGAACTAAAGTAGGATTAGTAATGATAATAGGACTACAACTATGCCAAATATTTTGTGTCCACCACTGTAGCGCTGATATTGCTTCAGTGGGTAACATCATGACCTGATCATAGTGACCTTTATGTTGTTTTAGTGCCTGCACCTTTGCTCTTTGTAAATTTTGATAATGCAAAGGTCTAAATTGTATAGCCGGAAATGCTGCTACCATTTTACCAATTACTGTTGCTACTTGTCGAATTGTTGGTCTTTTGTTGACTATTAAATTATTGCATGATTGTGCTAATGCAATCATCTTTTCCCTTGGCAGGGTAATAGTCATTTGGACTGAGTTAATTGTGAACCCCAGGTAGTCCATGATAGAGGATGGATTTAACTTGGATTTATCTGGATGTAGGACGAATCCCAGAGTTTCAAGGAGCTGTTTTGTAGCTGATACTGCTGCCACAGCTAATTCCATAGTTTTTCCTACTATGAGGATGTCATCCAAATATGCCATGACTATATGTTTTTGTTTCCTTAATATTGCCATGGCTGGCTTTAATATTTTTGTGAATAATCTTGGGGCTGACGTGAGCCCATTAGGCAAAGCTTTGTACTGCCACAGCTGCCCCATCCAGATACATTTTAGGTATCTGTTATAATCCTTATGTATGGGTACCAGATAGTAAGCATCCTTTAGGTCAATGCTTGCCATATAGTATCCTTTGGAAATCAGTTGTCTAGCAGTCACAAATGTTTCCATTTTGAAATGTATATACTTAACAAACTTGTTTAGGGATGTTAAGTCAATGATGATGCAGCATCCACCATATTTTTTGGTTTTGGTAAATACTTTGTGTTTTGTTCTGTCGACGTGCTGGCGATGTTGGGGGGAGGCGCATTTTCCAGGGGGTCCGCGGCGGGCCCTGATCTAAAAAAGATCTTTGGGGATAATGCGGCCCCAAGCTTTCACCAGTCCCATATTCCAGACGTCGACTGGTGGATGCCGTGGGGTGCTGCCGCTTGGGTATCAGAAGTCGTGGTTTGCTCGTCCCGGGGCCTGCCCTCATGAGGCCGAAGGTTTTGGATGCCTCTTCCATGTCCTTCAGCTTCTTGTTCAGGTCTCTCCCAAACAGCAATGAGTCAGCCTCCGCAGCTGGGGCTTTGCACAAGCCAGCAAATTTGGGATTGAGGGCAGGTCTTATATTTTCCCTCCGGAGATTGTTCAGTTCGAATTGAGTGGTACACATCATTGCCAGCACATCCTGCTGGTGTGTACTCATCTCCGTTGTCTCCACAGAACGAGCAAAGGCTGTGATAGCTGACGTCAGGAGCCTTAGGATCCGCTGTAGCTTTAGTTCTTGTGCCCGAATAGGGGCCCCAACATTTCCCCAGATTTGGCTGTTGAGGCTTTTAACCTTAAGGGCCTCACAGTTGTCTGGTGCTGTGTGTTCTTCCAGCACCTCGGCGAGCACCTTTTCCTGTAGAGGCTTGTTGGACAGGTGATTGATACTGGCTGCCATTTTTGGCTCCAGAGGTGCTCCAGCCCGTGAGGTTGCTATGAAGCGGTCCACCACACCCAGCAGCTGTTCCTGTTCCTGCACACCATGCATACTCCCGATTTCTTCCGCCTGCCCCTGTTCCAGACCAGCCCTGCCCTGGTCACCAATGCTAGCCTCCTGCTCCAGCCCATGGTATGAGGTAGCAAAAGGCAGTGCCTGACACGACACTATGGAGGAGGTACCTGTCCTGCCTCCCCGGGAGCGCTGCTGTTCCCGGTGGACCATCTCCTGCAGGAGCTGCTGAATGCAGCTCAGGCGCCTGTCTCTCCTCCGTTTTGGGGAGGACATTTCCCCCTCCGACGAGTCGGATTCGACCGGCCGATTGGTCTTTCTGGACGCTTTCCCAGTCCGCCGTGCAGGCTCTGGCGTGACTGGGTCAGGCCCGGTCTCGGGGATAGCGAACCGCTCAGAGAGCACCGCTGCCGCCGGTTGCTGCCCCGCTGGAATTGGACGCTCTTCTGGTGGAGTTAGAGCGCGGGCAGTTCTATACGAGAGCTTTCTGCGTTGAGACATTCTTGCACTCTGCAAAACACTAAACGCCACTCTCCTTCGTTAAGTCCCAACGCACCGTCTACTTACCTGACAGTCCGTTTTAAAGCGCAGCTGGAGAGCCTGACTCCAGCTGCCGCCGCTGTTGCACTGCTGGCGTAATGCCGCACCTGCGCACTGAGCGGGTTCTTCACGTAATCACTCACGTGACTCCGAAGTAAAATTAATCAGTCGTTAGATCATTTTATTTACAGATGCAGGGAAAAAAATTGAGCTTCTATTGATTGCCCTGACTTCAGATGACAAACAGCCTCTTCATAAACATGTTCTCATGCAGGATATCAAAAGATTGGATAAAAGACAGCAAGTCAAGAATGTTTGCATTTCCTAATGGTTAGATCTCACGGTGCGACCTGATGCAAGATGTCACCCGAGTGAAGTGGTCGTGGTCCAGTAAGAGTTCCGCACGATATAACGGGAGGTAGATAAAGAGTTCCCACGGTACTCTGCAATTCTGTCACTTTTGCGAGTGACTTGTCCGTCTCCCGATCTTTCTCGTTAATCGTGAATGAACATCGTGGACTGTAGTGCAGTTAATCACGTGGCACAAATGATGTTACTTTGTTGTCACACACTATATTGGTTTTTTTCACCCGAGCCCTTTAATGAGCTGAAGAATATGTGTTTTTTAAGAGACAAATGTTGTTTGGTGTGATGCACCTTCTCTCAATATGTGCAAGAAGTCGTCTTTTTATTTTGTCAAATATGAATAAAGACTGTGTCTCACATTGACCATGATGATTGTGTTATTTTATGATCTACTGAGAGGTGAAACTTTCCGTCTGAAGAAGGCTCTCGACCCGAAACGCCACCCGTTCCTTCTCTCCAGAGATGCTGCCTGTCCCGCTGAGTTGCTCCAAGCAACTGGTGTCTATCTTCAAAGGACTGACCACCGGGCTGGTTGTCGGGGCTGGCGTGTTGCGTTTCACAGACCGAACTTGGGACGGGACTGGAGTTGGGAGGGAAAGGTGGGGGAGTCGAGGGAGAGGAGGGG
Source organism: Leucoraja ocellata (assembly GCA_036785375.1). Lineage (NCBI taxonomy): Eukaryota > Metazoa > Chordata > Chondrichthyes > Rajiformes > Rajidae > Leucoraja > Leucoraja ocellata. Next base: position 72,317 of record JAWMAR010000712.1, on the reverse strand, counting down.
GCGACAGATGGGGGTGTCTTCATTTAGTGGCGGTGGGTGTCTGTCACTGAAACAGGCAGGTGAGATTTCACATTCACCTTGTGTGTGCCTCTCTCTCTCTCTCTCTCTCCCTCCCTCCCTCCCTCCCTCTCACACAGGCATGAATGGATGAACTCCGCGGGCCAGGCAGCATCTACGGAGGGAAATGGACAGGCGACCCATTCTTCAGGCTGCCTTATGTCTCTCCCCCCCCCCCCCCCCCAACTCCCACCCACACACACGAATGCTGGAGAAACTCCGCGGGTGCAGCAGCATCTATGGAACAAAGGAAATAGACAACGTTTCGGCCCCGCTGCACCCTCTGATTTTCTCCAGCATTCGTGTGTGTGGGTGGGAGTTGGGGGGAGGCGGGGGGGGTGTAGAGAGATAAGGCAGCCTGAGGAAAGGCTCGCATGCCAATTTCCCTCCATAGATGCTGCCTGGCCCGCGGAGTTCCTCCAGTTAGAAACTGCTTTCAGACAAAAAGAGACACAAACTGCTGGATGACAATAGCTCAGCAAGTGAGCTACTTGGACACTCAAAAATGAAAAAGAATAAAAATGTGATTATTTCACCTCCCTTCAACTATTTTGTATTTCAGCATGAGAGGGATTATAACATTAGAGACATTCCTCTTGTAGTGATGTGTTAATGAAGAGTTGCAGACATCAATCTGATAGTAAAAAATATATTTATTTAACCTCACCTTATGTCCCTTCTGTCAAGCTTCCGGGTTTGCCGTTTGCAGGAGTTCCCACGGTACTCGTAAGAGTCATTACGGATATCGCACGGATATTGCACTGGCATCTGCACTCATACAATGTTGCAACGCTGCTCAAGACACTCTTGGAGAAATTCAAAAATGTTTGAATTTTCTCCCGACCTTACCAAGTCACACGACTGCCTGCCGTCAGCGCCACGGAGGTCCTCGGTGGTCCACGAATGCCGTACTGCTATCGCAGAAGGTGCCCATGATGTTAAACTCTTGTTAGGTCTTGCTTCAGGTCGCACCGTGAGATCGTCCTTTGAGAAAGCTGAGAGGCACAGTCCCAACGCTTGGAGCAGCGGGGACCAGCAGCAGAAAGGCAACAGCAACGGCTGAGCCAGCAGCAGCATCGGAGGTCCGGAGTGGCCAGCGGTGTTTAGAGGTAACAGTGAAGCCCTGTGGGGGGGGGGGGGGGGGAGCCAGCTAAAGCAGCAGTGGAAGTCCAGTGAGGCCAACAGCAAAATTATTATATATTAATGATCTGGATGAGGGAATTGAAGCAACATCTCCAAGTTTGCGGATGACACGAAGCTGGGGGGCAGTGTTAGCTGTGAGGAGGATGCTAGGAGGCTTCAAGGTGACTTGGATAGGTTAGGTGAGTGGGCAAATGCATGGCAGATGCAGTATAATGTGGATAAATGTGAGGTTATCCACTTTGGTGGCAAAAACAGGAAAGTAGACTATTATCTTAATGGTGGCCGATTAGGAAAAGGGGAGATACAACAAGACCTGGGTGTCATGGTACACCACTCATTGAAAGTAGGAATGCAGGTGCAGCAGGCAGTGAAGAAAGCAAATGGTATGTTAGCATTCATAGCAAAAGCATTTGAGTATAAGAGCAGGGAGGTTCTACTGCAGTTGCACAGGGTCTTGTTGAGACCACACCCGGAGTATTGCATACAGTTTTGGTCTCCTAATTTGAGGAAAGACATTCTTGCCATAGAGGGAGTACAGAGAAGGTTCACCAGACTGATTCCTGGGATGGCAGGACTTTTATATGAAGAAAGACTGGATAGACTCAGCTTGTACACGCTAGAATTTAGAAGATTGAGGGGGGATCTTATAGAAACTTACAAAATTCTTAAGCGGTTCGACAAGCTAGATGCAGGAAGATTATTCCCGATGTTGGGGAAGTCCAGAGCCAGGGGTCACAGGGATAAGAGGGAAGTCTTTTAGGACCGAGATGAGAAAATCATTTTTTACACAGAGAGTGGTGAATCTGTGGAATTCTCTGCGACAGAAGGTAGTTGAGACCAGTTCATTGGCTATATTTAAGAGGGAGTTAGATGTGGCCCTTGTGGCTAAAGGGACCAGGGGGTATGGAGAGAAGGCAGGGATGGGATACTGAGTTGGATGATCAGCCATGATCATATTGAATGGCGGTGCAGGCTCGAAGGGACGAATGGCCTACTCCTGAACCTATTTTCTATGTTTCTACGTAAAAGTATCGGTGGGGACAGCTCGAGAGGTCGAGGATGCACCAGAGTCCGCAGCAAAGATACTAGAGTATCTTTGGTCCACAGGCCGCAAGCTGGAGCAGTGAAATCCTTCACAATAAAACTGTAATGCATTGTCACAGTAAAAACAGGACTGTTGGATGTGTAATGCATTGGACTGTTATCAATAATTTAAGTAAATCTATGTGCATAGGAAGAATATGTTTAAAATGTTCTTGTTACTATTAACAGGAAATGTGGGTTAATAGTATAAATCTATTATTATAAGATTAAGTAAGAGACAGTGATTGTTGCTAAAGCTAATTAATACAGAATTGTGTTATCCAGGGCTGAAGCCAGTGTTTTGACTGTACAGGAGATATGTGTTTTCTTATCTTGAGGTAAGCAGTGTTTTGGCTGTACAGGAGCACCAGAATAGGGCACCTGGATAGCAACAGGTAGCATGGCTATTCAATTGATAGGAAAGTGGCCCCAGTTAGATTCTGGGTGCAATTTTGAGAAATGGACTGAAGTCTTGGAGGCTTTGTTCATTTCCGATGATATCACTGCAGAGGAGAAGAAGAGAGATTGGTTCATATTAGGCTTAGGAAGAGAGAATTATCACACCTTCCGTACTTTACTGCTGCCTGCAAAGCCCACGGATAAAACGTACGAGGAGTGTAAGGAGGTATTAATGGCTCATTTCTCGCCAAAACCTCTAAGGGCATCCAGAGGCAAGGAGCCTGAACTAAAGAGGGCAGGGAGTCCCTCAAAGGACAAAGGTCAAGTGCAAAAGGACCAAGGTCAAATGCAAAAGGACCAAGGTCAAGTGCAAAGGGACCAAGGTCAAGTTCAAAAGGACAGAAGTCCAGTGCAAAAGGACAACGGTCAAGTGTAAAAGGACAAAGGTCAAGTGCAAAGGACACAAGTCAAGTGCAAAAGGACCAAGGTCAAGTGCAAAAGGACCAAGGTCAAGTGCAAAAGGACCAAGGTCAAGTGCCAAGTGACGATGGTCAAGTGCAGAGGGAAAGGGCCAAAGGGAAAAGGCAAATGAAAAGAAGTCAAAGGAAAAGGGAAATTGCCATCCAAAGGGCAACCCTAGCTATTCAAACAGCATTCACGGGTATGAAAGTATGGAGAGAGATCCGGAACAAACAGAAGGCAGCAACGGTAATACAAGCAGCATTTAGAATGCACAGAGTATACCGTCAATACAAGGCAATGAGATTAGCAGCTATAATAGTACAAACCCATTATAAACCATATAAACCATATAACAATTACAGCACGGAAACAGGCCATCTCGACCCTTCTAGTCCGTGCCGAACACGTATTCTCCCCTAGTCCCATATACCTGCGCTCTAGAATGTAGGTCCCTTGCAGTCAGAAACAGGTGAGTTGATCATGGGGAACAAGGATATGGCGGACCAATTGAATAACTACTTTGGTTCCGTCTTCACTAAGGAAGACATAAATAATTTGCCGGAAATAGCAGGGGACCGCGGGTCAAAGGAGTCGGAGGAATTGAGTGAAATCCAGGTTACCCGGTTAGTGGTGTTGGATAAATTGAATGGATTAAAGGCCGATAAATCCCCAGGGCCAGATAGGCTGCATCCCAGAGTACTTAAGGAAGTAGCTCCATAAATAGTGGATGCATTAGTAATAGTCTTTTGAAAAACTCTTTAGATTCTGGAGCAGTTCCTGAAGATTGGCGGGTAGCAAACGTAACCCCACTTTTTAAGAAGGGAGGGAGAGAGAAAATGGGGAATTACAGACCAGTTAGTCTAACATCGGTAGTGGGGAAACTGCTAGAGTCAGTTATTAAAGATGGGATAGCTACACATTTGGAAAGTGGTGAAATCATTGGACAAAGTCAGCATGGATTTACGAAAGGTAAATCATGTCTGACGAATCTTATAGAATTTTTCGAGGATGTAACTGGTAGCGTGGATAGGGGAGAACCAGTGGATGTGGTGTACTGGACTTCCAGAAGGCTTTCGACAAAGTCCCACATAAGAGATTAGTATACAAACTTAAAGTACATGGCATTGGGGGTTCAGTATTGATGTGGATAGAGAACTGGCTGGCAAACAGGAAGCAAAGAGTAGGAGTAAACGGGTCCTTTTCACAATGGCAGGCAGTGACTAGTGGGGTGCCGCAAGGCTCAGTGCTGAGACCCCAGCTGTTTACAATATATATTAATGATCTGGATGAGGGAATTGAAGGCAATATCCCCAAGTTTGCGGATGACACTAAGCTGGGGGGCAGTGTTAGCTGTGAGGAGGATGCTAGGAGACTGCAAGGTGACTTGGATAGGCTGGGTGAGTGGGCAAATGTTTGGCAGATGCAGTATAATGTGGATAAAGGTGAGGTTATCCATTTTGGTGGCAAAAACAGGAAAGCAGACTATTATCTAAATGGTGGCCGATTAGGAAAAGGGGAGATGCAGCGAGACCTGGGTGTCATGGTACACCAGTCATTGAAAGTAGGCATGCAGGTGCAGCAGGCAGTGAAGAAAGCAAATGGTATGTTAGCTTTCATAGCGAAACGATTTGAGTATAGGAGCAGGGAGGTTCTACTGCAGTTGTACAGGGTCTTGGTGAGACCACACTGGAGTATTGCATACAGTTTTGGTCTCCATATCTGAGGAAGGAGTGCAGAGAAGGTTCACCAGACTGATTCCTGGGATGCCAGGACTGTCTTATGAAGAAAGACTGGATAGACTTGGTTTATACTCTCTAGAATTTAGGAGATTGAGAGGGGATCTTATAGAAACTTACAAAATTCTTAAGGGGTTGGACAGGCTAGATGCAGGAAGATTGCTCCCAATGTTGGGGAAGTCCAGGACAAGGGGTCACAGCTTAAGTATAAGGGGGACATCCTTTAAAACCGAGATGAGAAGAACCTTTTTCACACAGAGAGTGGTGAATCTCTGGAACTCTCTGCCGCAGAGGGTAGTCGAGGCCAGTTCATTGGCTATATTTAAGAGGGAGTTAGATGTGGCCCTTGTGGCTAAGGGGATCAGAGGGTATGGAGAGAAGGCAGGTACGGGATACTGAGTTGGATGATCAGCCATGATCATATTGAATGGCGGTGCAGGCTCGAAGGGCCGATTGGCCTACTCCTGCACCTAATTTCTATGTTTCTATGTTTACTCCATGCTGCCTATAATTATTGTAGATCTCGCTTTTTTTCCGAACCAAGTGTCCAATTTCCCTTGAAAACCAGGGCTCTTTCCTATTTTTACTATTTCCTTTCAACCGAACAGGGATATAAAGATTCTGTACTCTTAAAATTTCACCTTTAAATTCTCCATTTCTCTTCCACATAAAACAAAATGTCCCAATTTACTCCTTTTAAGTCCTTTCGCATCTCCTCAATGTTAGCCTTTCTCCAATCAAAAATCTCAACCCTAGGTCCAGTTCTGACCCTCTCCATAATTATATTGAAACTAATGGTATTGTGATCACTGGTCCCGAACTGTTCCCCAACGCATACCTCTGCCACCTGACACGTCTCATTTCCTAACAGGAGGTCCAACACCACCCCTTCTCTAGTAGGTACTTCTATGTATTGCTGCAAAAAACTATCCTGCACACATGTTACAAACTGCAACCCATCCATCCCATTTACAGAATGTGTTTCCCAGTCTATGTGTGGAAAATTGAAATCTCCCACAATCACTACCTTGTGCTTACTACTAATATCTGCAATCTCCTTACATATTTGCTCTTCCAATTCTCGCTCCCCATTTGGCGGTCTATAATACACCCCTATAAGTGTTGCTACCCCTTTCCCATTTCTCAGTTCCACCCAAATAGCCTCCCTAGACGAGCCCTCCAATCTATCCTGCCAAAGCACTGCTGTAATATCTTCCCTGATAAGCAATGCAACACCTCCACCTCTTGCCCCTCCAATTCTATCACACCTGAAGCAACGAAATCCTGGAATATTTAGTTTCCAATCACAGCCCTCCTGCAACCATGTTTCACTGATCGCCACAACATCATACTTCCAGGTGTCAATCCAGGCTCTAAGTTCACCCACCTTTCTTACAATGCTCCTAGCATTAAAATATACACATTTAAGAAAACCACCCTCTCTTACTCTCTGTTTATTGTCTTTTTTTCTCTCTCCCCTACATTTTGGGTCAGAGTGCTACCATTCTCTGCCTCCTGCCTCACACACTGACTGCTAGTTTTCCCAATTTGAGTCCCTCCCCCCAACCATACTAGTTTAAAGTCTCCCCAGTAGCCTTTGCAAATCTCCCCGCCAGGATATTGGTCCCCCTCGAGTTCAAGTGCAACCCGTCCTTTCTGTACAGGTCGCACCTTCCCCAAAAGAGGTCCCAATGATCCAGAAACTTGAATCCATACCCACTGCACCAGTCCCTCATCCACGCATTTATCCTCCACCTCGCTCCATTCCTACTCTCACTGTCGCGTGGCACAGGTAGTAATCCTGAGATTGTTACCTTTCCAGTCCTTCTCCTTAACTCTCTACCTAATTCCCTAAATTCTTCTTTCAGGACCTCTTCTCTTTTTTTACCTATGTCGTTGGTACCTATATGTACCACAATCTCAGGCTCCTCTCCCTCCCATTTCAGGATTTCTTGGACCCGTTCAGCCACATCCCTGACCCTGGCACCAGGGAGGCAAACCAACATCCGGGGCTCCTGTCTGCGTCCACAGAATCGCCTATCCGACCCCCTGACTATAGAGTCCCCTATTACAATTGCCCTCCTCTTCTTTTCCTTACCCTTCTGAGCAACAGGACCGGTCTTTATGCCAGAAGCCCGGCCACTGTCGCTGCCCCCAGGTAGGCTGTCTCCCCCACCCTTACTCAAACACGAGTACTTATTTTCAATGTGTACAGCCACCGGGGTACTCACCAGTCCCTGCCTCTGCTCGTTGCCCTTCCTAACTGTGACCCAGTTTTCTGTCTCCCATGGTCTTGGAGTGACCACCTCCCTGTAACTCCTATCTATGACCTCCTCGCTCTCCCTGAGCAGAAAGAGGTCATCGAGTTGCTGTTCCAGGTTCCTAACACGGTCTCTTAGGAGCCCCATCTCGACGCACCTGGCGCAGATGTGGACGTCTGGAGGGCACTCCGACTCCATGACCTCCCACATCTGACATCCAGAACAGTAAACTGCCCTGGCCCTCATTCTCACCCTTATCCTGGATACAATACAAAGCCTTACCCGGGATACAAGCCAATCAGCTGCTTCCTCTAGTCCTGTAACGGCTGCTTCCTTTAGTCCGTTCGACCAATCAGAGGCTTCCACCAACCCCCTTAATTTGAAGTGTGATCTGCAAATGGAACGTTGCAGATTTTGGTAGTCCTCCCTCACCAACGGCTCCTGGGCCTCTGTTGAAATCAACTCGCATCTCATCAAAGTTAGCCTTTCTCCAATTAAAAATCTCAACCCTAGATCATTTCCTAACAGGAGGTCCAGGACTGCCCCTCCTCTAGTAGGTACCTCTATGTATTGCTGCAAAAAACTATCCTGCACACATTTTACAAACTCCAACCCATCCAGCCCATTTACAGAATGTGTTTCCCAGTCTATGTGTGGAAAGTTGAAATCTCCCACAATCACTACCTTGTGCTTACTACCAATATCTGCTATCTCCTTACATATTTGCTCTTCCAATTCTCGCTCCCCATTTGGCGGTCTATAATACACCCCTATAAGTGTTGCTACCCCTTTCCCACTTCTCAGTTCCACCCAAATAGCCTCCCTAGATGAGCCCTCCAATCTATCCTGCCAAAGCACTGCTGTAATATCTTCCCTGACTAGCAATGCAACACCTCCACCTCTTGCCCCTCCAATTCTATCACACCTGAAGCAACGAAATTCTGGAATATTTAGTTTCCAATCACAGCCCTCCTGCAACCATGTTTCATTGATCGCCACAACATCATACTGCCAGGTGTCTATCAAGACTCTAAGCTCATCCACCTTTCTTACAATGCTCCTAGCATTAAAATATGCACGTTTAAGAAACCCCCCGTCTCTTATTCTCTGTTTATTTCCTTTTTTTTCTTTCTCCTCTTGTGTCTGAGTGCTTCCCTTTTCTGCTTCCTGCCTCCCATTCTGTCTACTAGCTTTCGCTATTTGAGTCCCTCGCCCCAACCATTCTAGTTTAAAGTCTCCCCAGTAGCCTTTGCAAATTTCCCCGCCAGGATATTGGTCCCCCTCGGGTTCAAGTGCAACCCATCCTTTCTGTACAGGTCCCACCTTCCCAAAAGAAGTCCCAATGATCCAGAAACTTGAATCCCTGCCCTCTGCACCAGTCTTTCAGCCACGCATTTATCCTCCACCTCGCTCCATTCCTACTCTCACTGTCGCGTGGCACAGGCAGTAATCCTGAGGTTGTTACCTTTTTGGTCTTTTTCCTTAGCTCTCCTCCCAACTCCCTAAATCCTCCCTTCAGTACCTCTTCCCTTTTTTTACCTACATCATTGGCACCTATATGTACCACGACCTCAGGCTCCTCTCCCTCTGATTTAAGGATATCTTGGATGCGTTGAGACACGTTCGAGACCTTGGCACCAGGGAGGCAGACCACCATCCTGGTCTCCCGACTGCGCCCACAAAATCACCTATCCGACCCCCTAACAATAGAGTCCCCAATTACTATTGTCAAAAACAAGACTTTCATATTTTTTAAATTAAATTAGAGAAAAAACGGAAAAATTTCGTGTATTTTTAGTCCAATCAAAGCACGTTTAACATTGAGTTGTCTGCCAGTTGGCCAATCACGTGCTTTGCGTCAGGCTAGCACACAACATGGCTGAGGTTGCCTCTACTGATGCCTGTTTTACTGGAGATTCCGATGAAGGTTCTTTGTCGTGAAAACTTGCAGCAGGGTAATTGAATTTAGTGAGAAAAGCATTAAGAAGTCTGAAGAATGTGCAGCTAAGTGGATAGAAGTGGAAGAAAGTCTTGAAAACAAAGCCGCTGCTGAGGTGCTGGAACACAAAGTTGTGAAACTTTGTGAATCAACTCAAACTGAAAGGTAAGATCTAAAGTCTGAATTTATGAAAATTAATCTGAATGGACTTTAATTAATTTAATTGCACCCTTTATAATGTGAAAAAATGAGATTTGGAGACTGTACATTCACTCATTCATTCCTTCATTCAATCATTCATTCACTCATTCACTCATTCACTCATTCATGAAGTTGAGGGCCTAAACTATGTGAAACATAGAAACATAGAACTTGAACTAATTTATCTATGGTAGTAAGTGTTATTCTCATTAACATTAAGAAGAGGTTGAAATGTTATGAATTGAAGTCCATGCAGACTTAATGACTATGAGATGTTTTTTTTTGTAGCCTCTGCCTGACCCTTCACAGGGGATGCTCCCCTTCCATTAATATATATATTAGACTAAGTGGGACCCGTTGCGTCCCAGCATCACGCCTGAGGGCTGGTCATCCAACGCAATATTCCACCTCTCCAACAATTCTAATATTGGTGGCCAGTTGAGGGGGGGGGGGGGGGGGAGAAGGGGATGGCTTTCTGGAGCACTAGGATGGGTGTTGTCGGCAGAAGGGACTGGTTTTCAGAGGGCTAGTATGCAAATTGTGCGCCAAATGGATTCTTGGGCTGGCGTCTCAGTTAATCAAGCCTGTTGTGCTGGCAACTCACTCACTCACGGCTGGTGGGCTGGTAGTTGACCCACGGCTAATCCTTGAAATTCTATTTCAAGCAGGGTATAAGGCCATTAAATTCAAGTGCAGTTTCATACCATTTGAAGCAGGGTGCAAAGCCACTAAAGACAGCGAGTCGTGACCTCTCCCTCCTCCATCTTGCAGAGACTGAGCCACAACCACATTTCCGGGTTTTATAACCCCTCCCCCCCCCCCCCCCCCCCCCCCCCACCGGAAAAGGTGTGGCTTTCATGGAGTGATTGACAGGAGAGAGATTCTCAACATTTTTTTTAAAACTAATAACACTTTTAATTTTCATTGATGGGAAGAATTCTCTGCACCTGCTCAGCGGAGGGGGACTGAGTAAGATGGCCAAAAATCACAGCCGTAAGTGGTAGCGTTTTATCTAAAGTCAATATACAGTGCAAACAGGAAGTAAGTGCATTTACAGTAGTGCCCTTCAACTTCAAGCCAAAGCACCCAAGCCACCATTTGCAGTAAGTAGTGCCTTTTAACTTCAAAGCTCCCAAGCCACCATTTGCAGTAAGTGGTGTCTTTCAACTTCAAGCCACACCCAAGCCATCATTTGCAGTAAGTGGTGTCTTTCAACTTCAAACCACACCCAAGCCACCATTTGCAGTAAGTAGTGCCTTCCAGGACAAGGGGTCACAGCTTAAGGATAAAGGGGAAATCCTTTAAAACCGAGATGAGAAGAACTTTTTTCACACAGAGAGTGGTGAATCTCTGGAATTCTCTGCCACAGAGGGTAGTTGAGGCCAGTTCATTGGCTATATTTAAGAGGGAGTTAGATGTGGCCCTTGTGGCTAAGGGGATCAGGGGGTATGGAGAGAAGGCAGGTACGGGATACTGAGTTGGATGATCAGCCATGATCATATTGAATGGCGGTGCAGGCTCGAAGGGCCGAATGGCCTACTCCTGCACCTAATTTCTATGTTTCTATGTTTCAACTTCAAGCCAAAGCAACCAATCCACCATTTGCAGTAAGTAGAGCTTTTCAACTTCATGCCAACATTTGCAGTAAGTAGTGCCTTTCAACTTCAAGCCAAAGCAACCAAGCCACCATTTGCAGTAATTTTTTGCAAGCTTTAGAACCAATAGACATATTTTTGCAAGCTTTAGAGCCAATAGAGACACTTTTTGCAAGATTTAGAACCAATAGCCATTTTTTTTGCAAGCTTTAGAACAAATAGACATTTTAATGCAAGCTGGAGAACCAATAGACTTTTTTTTGCAAGCTTGAGAACCAATAGACATTTTTTGCAAGCTTTAGAATCAATATACATTTTTTGCAAGCTTTAGAACGAATAGACATTTTTTTGCAAGATTTAGAACCAATAGACATTTGTTTGCAAGCCTTAGAACCAATAGACATTTTTTGCAAGCTTTAGAACCACTAGACATTTTTTGCAAACTTTAGAACCAATAAACATTTTTTGCAAGCTTTAGAATCAATATACATTTTTTGCAAGCTTTAGAACCAATAGACATTTTTTTGCAAGATTTAGAACCAATAGACATTTTTTGCAAGCCTTAGAACCAATAGACATTTTTTGCAAGCTTTAGAACCAATAGACATTTTTTGCAAGCTTTAGAACCAATAGACATTTTTTGCAAGCTTTAGAAGCAATAGACACTTTTTGCAAGCTTTAGAACCAATAGACATATTTTTTGCAAGCTTTAGAACCAATAGACATATTTTTGTAAGCTTTAGAACCAATAGACATTTTTTTGCAAGCTTTAGAACCAATAGAAATACGTTTTGCAAGCTTTAGAACCAATAGACATTTTTTGAAAGCTTTAGAACCAATAAACATTTTTTTGCAAGCATTTTAGAACCACTAAGGGCACTTGCATTTGAGTATACATGTGTTCAGTGTTATTTACAGCTCAGAGAAACGTGATCCTCTGCCTTCCTCCATCTAGAAGAGACTATGTGGCACACCTGGTTTTATAGTCCCTCCCCCTGCCACCAGCGGGGGCAGCAGAGAGAATAGGGAATTTTGTAGAAACATTAATATATCTGTCATTTTTAATCAACGGGAAAAATCCTCGGCACATATGCGGCGGAGGGGGGCTCTGAGCGAGGTGGCCGAAAATGACGGCCGTTGGTTGCGGCGTTCTCTCGGAAATCGCAGCACAGATGGCCAAAACCGGTCAAGAACAGACTTTTAGATAGATAGATAGATAGATAGATAGATAGATAGATAGATAGATAGATAGATAGATAGATAGATAGATAGATAGATAGATAGATAGATAGATAGATAGATAGATAGATAGATAGATAGATAGATAGATATAATGATATATAATTTAAATGGACTGCAACACGGAAATAGGCTACCCATCATGTAATATGGACATTGGCCACTAGATGGCGGTTACTTTCCCGATCTCATTTTCTAATTATTTTAATTAATTAATGTGCTACATTCAGCAATGATGAGTTATGATTCCTTCTCAATTATATTTCATCTAAATCTGTGGAAAATCTCATGTAATATGGTGACTTGGGTCACGAAAACTGATTTCTAGACACATTTTTGATGCTCAGCCCACAGCCTATATCTATCATTTCAGTTTTTACTCACACCAGCAGGGTTGTGCACAAATGGTTCACATTAATAATGTCAATCTGAGGGGCAACTTTTCCACACAGAGAGTGGTGGGTGTATGGAATGAGCCGCCGGAGGAGGTAGTTGAGGCAGGGACTATCACAATGTTTAAGAGACATTTGGGCAGGTACATGGATAGGACAGGTTTCGAGGGATATGGGCCAAACATGGACAGGTGGGACTAGTGTAGATGGGGCATGTTGGTCGGGGTTGGGCTAGTATAGATGGGGCAAGTTGGTCGGGGTGAGACTAGTGCAGATGGGGCATGTTGGTCGGGGTGGGACTAATGTAGATGGGGCATGTTAGCCGGGGTGGGACTAGTGTAGATGGGGCATGTTGGTCGGGGTGGAACTAGTGTAGATGTGGCATGTTGGTCGGGGTGGGACTAGTGTAGATGGGGCATGTTGGTCGGGGTGGAACTAGTGTAGATGTGGCATGTTGGTCGGGGTGGGACTAGTGTAGATGGGGCATGTTGGTCGGGGTGGGACTAGTGTAGATGGGGCATGTTGGGCGGGGTGGGACTAGTGTAGATGGGGCATGTTGGTCGGGGTGGGACTAGTGTAGATGAGGAATGTTGGTCGGGGTAGGACTAGTGTAGATGAGGCATGTTGGTCGGGGTGGGACTAGTGTGGATGGGGCATGTTGGTCGGGGTGGGCAAGTTTGGCTGAAGGAAGGGCCTGTTTCCATGCTGTGACTCTATGAACTTCTAAGAGTAACATTCTCTTTCCTCAGGGACATTCATTGTTAATAAAGAAAGTTGACTTTTCCTGTTTAAATGTCCACAGTAAAGTATAGACAGAAGTGAGCCCACCTTCAGCCACGATGAATTACCAAATCATCACCATTCACTTCTCAGACATTAGAATTGGTGAGAACATTCCCTCCACCGTGACCCTTGACACCAGTGTTCCTCGGGGTCATGACCTTGCCATCCACTTGTCGATGGTCTCAGCCCAATGGGATCCAGATGTCCATCCACTGGTCAGAACACTATTTCAGCCACATGAGCAGCAAATATGAGATAGAATATGGGATAAGACATTGAGAACCTTCTGTCCTGAAGGGCCGAATGGCCTGCTCCTGCACCTATTGTCAGGATAACAATCCATCCCTCAACATCAGCAAGACAAAAGCTTTAGCGTTTACAAGAACGATCCCAGGAATGAGTGGGTAAATGTATGATGAGCGTTTGTCGGTGCTGGGCCTGTACTCGCCGAACAGTGAAAGGCCCGGATAGAGTGGATGTGGAGAGGATGTTTCCACTAGTGGGAGAGTCTAGGACCAGAGGGCACAGCCTCAGAATTAAAGAACGTTCCTTTAGGAAGGAAATGAGGAGGAATCTCTTTAGCCATAGGGTGGTGAATCTGTGGGATCCGTTGCCACAGACGGCATTGGAGGCCACAAGTCAGTGGATATATTTAAGGCAGAGATAGATAGATTGTTGATTAGTGCGGGTGTCAGTTGTCCTGGGCTATGGATGGGAGCAGTGGTCCTGGGCTGTGGATGGGAGCAGTGGTCCTGGGCTGTGGATGGGAGCAGTGGTCCTGGGCTGTGGATAGGAGCAGTGGTCCTCGGCTGTCGTTGGGAGCAGTGGTCCTCGGTTGTGGATGGTCGCAGTGCTCAGCGTTAAGACAGGGAGTCTGTCTTTGTGTTCAGGGTAAAGCCAGGGATTCTCCCCTTGTGACAGGTGTGGATCTATATCTCCAGGGCATGAAGTCGGTGAGGACACTATCGCCTTCTCCTGAATTGTGTTTGCTTCTTTGATTCATTCTGCTGACTTTTCCTTTCAATTGTTGTCATTTGAAGTGTCCAGGGTTTTTGATGATTATTTTTTCTGGTACATCTGGAATTGTGCTGTTTCTGTGCTGTATCTCCGAACTGAAAGGATGTTTCCACTGGTGGGAGAGTCTCGGACCAGAGGGTACAGTGTCAGAATAAAAGGATGTATCTTTACTAAAGTGATGATACCCTAACCCTATCACAACTGAAATTGAATCTGGCTGATGTAAAATGTAGAAACAAAGACCTGTATATGCTGGTTTACTGGGATACTGAGTTGGATGATCAGTATCATCATATTTGTAAAATGACTTATTCCACACAGAGTCTTTTACTATAACTGTTTATTAAAGTTACTGTTACACACCATGCAATAGCTGTCCGTGGTCATCACTGGAGCTAGAGAGCGAGCTAGAGGTGGGGACACTACAATTATACTGGAGATAATGGGGAGTGGTTAGTGGTGGGGAGGTCACTATGGTTAAAGGAACATGCACTGATCTACATCCTTCCTCTTAGAAATCTGATTCAGATTCAGATTCAGATTCAATTTTAATTGTCATTGTCAGTGTACAGTACAGAGACAACGAAATGCATTTAGCATCTCCCTTGAAGAGCGACATAGCAAACGATATAAAAGAAATAAAAGCATGACAGTACAGGGCAATACACAGAGCGACCACGGCTCATACGCTACAAACATAAACCGCGCCGGGAGCAGTTAAAAGCTACGCGAACTCCCCGTAACGGACAGGCGGCTTGACCAGCCGGCCAGAGCGGGTGCGCAAACCGCACTCCCCTTCCACCGCGGGTGCAGAAGGGACCGCAGCCGGGGTATCGTTCGGAAAGCCGGGCGGTGAAAGGAGAGGAGGAGGAGGAGAACCGCCCGGGGAGACGGGTTTGGCAGGCGAGGCAGGGGAACGAGGCTGTGGGGAGCGGGGGACAGAGAGTTGGGAGGGGAGGTTGCGCGGCATGCGAGGAGTGGCAGGGACTGGCGGGGCAACGGGCGGGCTGCTGGGGATGGGAGGATGGAACGGGTCCGCGGAAGGCGGAGTAGGCTCGTTCACGAGCAATAGGTGTTGGCGGGAACGACGGTAGATAGCCCCCTCGTAATCGACGAGGTAGGACCGCGGAGAGCCGGCGTTGCCAACCACGATGGCCAGTCGGTAATGGCCGGAGGGGGACTGCATGCGAACCACCTGTCCCGGGAACAGCCGTGGAAGGGGCCGGACGGACTTGTCAAAGGAGCGCTTCTGGATGGCCTTCTTTTCGACAATGCGCTCCGTGACAGTGGCAGGGTCCTGGACCGAGGGTTTGAGGGACTGTTGCGAGACAGGTAGCGGGGGTCTGGTGGTGCGGGACATAAGGCGCTGGGCAGGGGAACCGAGCGCGGGGGTCGCGGGAAATGTTGCGGAGGTTGAGCAGGGCAAGGTAGAAGTCGGAATGGGAAAGGCGGCATTGGTCCAGCAGCTCCTTGGCACTGCGGACGGCCCGTTCAGCAAGTCCGTTGCTTTGAGGATACTCGGGGCTGCTGGTGATGTGGTGAAAGTTCCAACGGGCAGCAAAGGCACGGAACTCAGCGCTGGAAAATTGGCTGCCGTTGTCCGATCGGAGGGTCACCGGGGAGCCGATGGTGGAAAAGTGGCGGCGAAGCTTCCCGATGACGGCGGCAGATGTGATGGAGGGCAGTTGATCCACCTCGAACCAGCTGGAATATGAGTCCACCAGGACCAGGAAGTGCTTTCCGCGCCACTCGAACAGGTCCGTGGCAACGGACATCCATGGGAGTTCGGGAGCCGGCGGCTGCAGGAGAGGCTGGCGCTGCTGATGGGGATGAAGGCTGTTACAGGCAGCGCAAGCGGAGACTCTGTCACGGATGTCTTGAGCCATACCTGGCCAGTAGAATTGGCTCTGGGCCTGGGACAAAGTAGCTTCCACCCCGGGGTGGCCGCTGTGAGCAGATTGGAAATAGTGATCCCGCAGGGCGGCTGGCACCACGACCTTGTGACCCTTCACCACCATGCCGGCGTGCAGCACCAATTCATCCCGAATCAGGAAGTAGGGCACTGCACCTGCAGGCAGCGCAGAGCGTCGGTCAGGCCAACCACGGCGGATAACGTTCGCAAGTTGTTGCAGGGCAGGATCATCAGCACTGTGTTTCACCAGGGACTGCATCTGCTGTGAAGGAACAATGTTAACGTTCAGTACCATGAGGTGAGACGATTCGTAAGGGTGGCGGGCAACGGAAGGCAGCGGAGCACGGGACAAGGTGTCGGCTACAAACATTTCTTTGCCCTTTCGGTACACAATCTGGAAAGTGAAACGCTGGAGTTGCAGCATCATCCGCTGCAACTGGGAAGAAGCAACATGGATAGGCTTATTCAAAATAGTGACCAGCGGCTGGTGGTCAGTCTCGATGGTGAAAGAGTTGCCCAGGATGTAGTCCTTGACCTTGGAGCAAGCGAACACCACGGCAAGTAGTTCTTTCTCGATCTGGGCATAGCGTTGCTCGGCAGGGGTCATGGTGCAAGAAGCGTAGGAGACAGGTAGCTGCAGGCCGTCATAAAGCTGCAGACAAGCCACACCGAGACCGAACCTAGAGGCATCGCAAGTGAGGATAATGGGTCTGTGCAGATCGAAGAATTTTAGAGTCGGCGTGTGGACGAGCTTCGACTTCAGAGCCACGAAAGCCGACTGGTGATGCGAGAGCCAGACCCATGCGGAGTCCTTTTTGATCAGCTCCCTCAGGGGAGCACTCAGTTCACTGAGGTCGGGTATGAACTTACCCAGGTAATTGACCATGCCCAGGAAGCGCTGCAGGCCAGGGACGTCGGTAGGGGCGGGCATCTCGGTGACCGCCAAAGTTTTCTGGGGGTCGGGCTTCAGACCCCCTGCCGTGAAGACATGGCCAACGTGAGTGACTTCCGGGACCCGGAATCGACATTTTTTCGGGTTGAGCTTGAGATTGATCTCGCGAGCCCTGTCGAGGACTTTGCGGAGGTGCAGGTCGTGCTCAGCGACGTCCCTCCCGTACACCAGGATGTCATCCACGATGATAGCGCACGGTAACCCGGAAACAGCTGTTCCATGGTGCGCTGGAAAACATCACTAGCCGAGTTGATCCCGAACGGCATACGGAGGAAATGGAACCTGCCGAAGGGAGTGCTGAAGGTAGTGAGAAATGAGGAGCGTTCGTCCAGAGGGATCTGCCAGAAGGAGCTCTTGGCGTCGAGGACAGAGAAGACAGTGGCAGGGCCGACCTGTGCAGCAACGTCCTCCGCCGTCTGCATGGGGTAGTGCGGGCGCATGATGGCAAGGTTTAGGTCCTTTGGGTTAATGCAGATCCGGATCTCGCTCTTGTCCTTCTTGGCGGCAACGACCATGGTGGAGACCCACCTGGTGGGAGCGCTCACCTCCTTAAGGATGCCCATGGTCACCATGTTGCGCAGAGTAGATTCCACGCGGCCCTTCATCGCAAAGGAGACGCGGTGGGCCGGCCGAATCACCGGGTCGACGCTCGGGTCGACAACAATCTTATAGTCACAGGGCAATTTGCCCAAAACGTCATCAAAGCGGTTGGGGTATTCGCCCAGGGGGTCCATGAGGGCCTGCACCAGGTGAATGCTGTGGTGGAAGGAAACCAAACCAAGGTCCTGACACGCACGGGCGCCCAGCAGGGTGACGTTGTCAGAGTCCAGCAGGTGGAAAGTGAGGGGCCGAGAGGTCTCAAGATATGTGCAGATAAGAGTTGCCTTTCCCACAGGAACCAGAACGCCTCCGCCATAGGCATGGAGGCGGGTGTCACCAGGAAGAACTTTCTCACCAGATCTGATCTGCTTGAAAAGGCTTATTGACATAACATTGGCGAAAGCGCCAGTATCGACCTTGGCTGAAAACGAATGGCCGTTCACAGTAACATGCACAGAGGGATCTGTTATCAGAGCAGGTGCACACAAAAGCGAAAACACCGTTGGATCGCCATGGGAGGAGCCCGCATCAGTGTCTGGGAGCTCCTCCGGCTCGTACATGGAAACCAGAGCACTATCAGGGACTGCGAGGTTGTTTAGATCTGCGAGGTTGTTTAGATTCCTCCTTGGAGCTGGGACTGGCTTCCCACGGGAACGACAAGCTGCAGAAAAATGGTTGAGTTTGCCACAGGAAAGACAAGTCTTACCCTGCGCGGGTCAAACGTTGAATGGATGCGATGTGAAATGGCAGTTAGGGCAGCGGCGTGTGGTAGTTGTGGTGGTGACCTTAGCGGGCAGGGCAGCGGGGTTACGTCGTTGAGGTCCAGCGGACTGCTGGCGATCAGCTGCACCGGTAAAGTTAATGTCCTGGGACGCCGGGTGGGACACAGAGCCAACGGCAGAGGCCATACGGGCGGCAAACATTGCATCCCGTAGTGTCAGATCGGGCTTCACAAGGAGCTCCTCACACAGCTTAGCGTTCAGGAGGCCATTGACCAGGACGTCCCTGATTAATTCTTCCGTGGAGATTGTTTCAAGGCGGCAGCGTCGAGCCAAGTGACGCAAAGCGGCGATATAAGCGTCGATATGCTCGCCGGGAAGCTGCCGCCTCTGGAAGAATTTAAAATGTTCGATAATGTTATTGGTACGGATATCACAGAGGGCAGTGAACTTAGCCATGAGACATACCGGGTCGTGACGGTCCTCACCGGCGGCGAAATCAAACGAAGCATATTGATCCATGGCTGCCGGGCCAGCGAGGTTGAGCAACAGGTGAGCCTGTACAGCAGGAGTGGCATCAGGATGAGCAATTGCAATATAGTGTTCGAAATCGCGCTGGAACACAGTCCAGCGATGGACAATGTCCGTGTCGAAGACCAACATGTCAGGTCGACGACAGGAGTGGGACATAATAAAAAGGAACGGGGGGGACAACTGGGAGAAAGCAAAGAATAAAAAGAAAACCGATAAACAGGAGACGCAGGTCTACCGCTGTGACACCATGTAAAATGACTTATTCCACACAGAGTCTTTTACTATAACTGTTTATTAAAGTTACTGTTACATGCTATGCAATAGCTGTCCGTGGTCATCACTGGAGCTAGAGAGCGAGCTAGAGGTGGGGACACTACAATTATACTGGAGATAATGGGGAGTGGTTAGTGGTGGGGAGGTCACTATGGTTAAAGGAACATGCACTGATCTACAATATTGAATGGCGATGCAGGCTCGAAGGGCCGAATGGCCTACTCCTGCACCTATTTTCTATGCTTATATCAAAGATAGACACATTGCTGGAGTAACTCAGTGGGCCAGGCAGCATCTCTGGAGAAACAAGAGATTTTGGTATGGAAGAGAAGGGGTCCTACCCAATATCACCCATCCTTCTCCTCCAGAGATTTTGCCTGAGTTTCTCCAGCACTCTTATCAGGGTCTTCTCTATATAGAAACATAGAAAATAGGTGCAGGAGTAGGTCATTCGGTCCTTCGAGCCTGCACCGCCATTTAAAATGATCATGGCTGATCATCCAACTCAGTAACCTGTCCCTGCCTTCTCCCCATACCCCCTGATCCCTTTAGCCACAAGTTCCAAATCTAACTTCCTCTTAAATATAGCCAATGAACTGGCCTCAACTACCTTATGTGGCAGAGAGTTCCAGAGATTCATCACTCTCTGTGTGAAAAAAGTTTTTCTCATCTCGGTCCTAAAGGATTTCCCCCTTATCCTTAAGCTGTGACCCCTTGTCCTGGACTTTCGCAACATTGGGAACAATCTTCCTGCATCTAGCCTGTCCAACCCCTTAAGAATTTGGTAAGTTTCTATAAGACCCCCCCTCAATCTCCCAAATTCTAGCGAGTACAAGCCGAGTCTATCCAGTCTTTCTTCGTATGCAAGTCCTGACATCCCAGGAATCAGTCTGGTGAACATTCTCTGTACTCCCTCTATGGCAATAATGTCCTTCCTCAGATTTGGAGACCAAAACTGTACGCAATACTCCAGGTGTGGTCTCACCAAGACCCTGTACAACTGCAGTAGAACCTCCCTGTTTCTATACTCAAATCCTTTTGCTATGAATGCTAACATACCATTCGCTTTCTTCACTGCCTGCTGCACCTGCATGCCTACTTTCAATGACTGGTGTACTATGACACCCAGGTCTCGTTGCATCTCCCCTTTTCCGAATCGGCCACCATTTAGATAAAAGTCTGCTTTCCTGTATTTGCCACCAAAGTGGATAATCTCACACTTATCCACATTATACTGCATCTGCCATACATTTGCCCACTCACCCAGCCTATCCAAGTCACCTTGCAGCCTCCGAGCATTCTCCTCACAGCTAACACTGCCCCCGAGTTTAGTGTCATCTGCAAACTTGGAGATGTTGCATTCAATTCGTTCGTCCAAATCATTAATATATATTGTAAATAGCTGAAGTCTCAGCACTGAGCCTTGCGGTACCCCCACTAGTCACTGCCTGCCCATTTACTCCTACTCTGTGCTTCCTGTTTGCCACCCAGTTCTCTATCTACATCAATACTGAACCCCCAATACCGTGTGCTTTAAGTTTGTATACTAATCTCTTATGTGGGACCTTGTCGAAAGCCTTCTGAAAGTCCAGATTTTAACACATCTACTGGTTCTCCCCTATCCACTCTGCTAGTTACATCCTCGAAAAATTCTATAAGATTCGTCATACATGATTTACCTTTCGTAAATCCATGCTGACTTTGTCCAATGATTTCACCACTTTTCGAATGTGCTGCTATCCCATCTTTAATAACTGACTCTAGCAGTTTCCCCACTACCGATGTTTGACTAACTGGTCTGTAATTCCCCGTTTTCTCTCTCCCTCCCTTTTTAAAAAGTGGGGTTACATTTGCTACCCGCCAATCCTCAGGAACTACTCCAGAATCTAAAGAGTTTTGAAAAATTATCACTAATTCATCCACTGTTTCTGGAGCTACTTCCTTAAGTAATCCCGCAGCTCCGATCTTACTCCCCATCCCCCTACTCATAACAAGGGCACAGTCCCCCATGTCCTCATCTTCCACCCTACCAGCCGTCACATACAACAGATAATCCTCCAACATTTTTGCCACCTCCAATGGGATCCCACCACTGGCCTCATCTTTCCATTCTCCAATTTCAGGTGGTCCTTGATTTCTCCCTCCTTCCCTTCCCGTTCCCAGCTCTCCCACAGCCTACTGTTTCCGCCTCTTCCTTTTTTTATCCCGCCCCCACCCCAACATCAGTCTGAAGAAAGGTCTCGACCTGAAACGTCACCTATTCCTTCTCTCCATAGATGCTGCCTGCCCCGCTGAGTAACTCCAGCATTTTTGTCTACCTTTGATTTTTCCTGCATCTGCAGTTCTTTCTTAAACCACACGGTGGGAGTGTTGACCACAAATTGGAGTGACCTGCTATGTGAATTCACTGCATATTGGAAGCGCTGTCTACAAATTAGATAATGTGCTCTTTACTGCAAAATGGTTCTTTTTTGCTCTGTGACCCTTTACCTTTCCACTTAATGCACCCTTGCCCAGATGCCAAACTTAGTAAGGTGCATCAAGTTACTGCAGGTGTTGGTTTACAAAAAAAAAGACACAAATTGCTGGAGTAACTCAGCGGGTCAGGCAGCATCTGTGGAGCACGTGGACAGGTGAGATTTTGGGTTGTGAGCCTTCAGACTGATTTCTGGGTGTAGTTCTCTTTACTTCATGAAGGCAGTAGCAAGAATTAATTTGTCTCCTGGATAGCTGTCCAATTGTGTTTTAATTGGGGCACTTTATGAAGACTGGTTTTCAGTTGATGACTAATTGTTATGATTAAGAAGACAGCAAGGAATTTATAGTGGATCTACATTGTACTTGGTTGAGGAAAGTTAATGTGAATTAGTTGTTAACCACATGTGTGAAATGGTTAATGTTAACTTCCCCAATCACAGCTTGTTTATTATGAGTTCTTATGAAGGACTTTCAGGTGAAAGGAATCTGTGTGATGTGTGGTCATTCATTGAGCTTTGGACTGGACAGACTGTTGTAGAGATTTGTTAAGATATTTGCATGCTCTTGCTCAAAAGACAAAATGCTGGAATGACTCAGCGGGTCAGGCAGCTTCTGTGGAGAACATGGATAGGTGACATTTCACAGAGTGCTGGAGTAACTCAGCGGGTCAGGCAGGATGCCCATAGTAAAGAGTACAGGTTTGGTGGGCAGCTCATTCAGGGAGTTCACTGTTTGTGTGAAGTGTTGTCTTTGATAGAGCTGGCATGTTGCTGTGCCAGTTTGATTATGAAAATAGTCAATGTATTCTTCTACCCTGTAGGATTCACTACTGAAGACATATTTGAATTTCACTGTACCTTCATTTGTACATGTGACGATAAACTGACCTTGGAACATTGGGCGTAGAGTTATTTTTCCAGGCCCTGTCCATCCAGTGTTTGATATTTTAAGGTGAATGTAGAATTTTATCGCCTGCTGCTGTTTCTCCCTCTACAGTTATTCTACTTGTTTCTGGTTGATGTGCCAAGGTCTTTGGAGATCTTCTAATGTCCCCAGTTTTCTATGGTTTGTGATAGATGGGCTTTGTCAGCTTGCTGTTCCAAGTACTGCTTGTGATAGAGGGTATCCTGTCTGCACTTGTGAGTCCCTGCTTATTTTTTTGCTTCAGTAGCTCAACAATTTTCTTTTAGCCATGATTACAGAGAAAGGTTGAACAAGTTAGGGCTTTATTCTTTGTAGCGCTGAAGGTTAAGGACTTGATAGAGGTTTTTAAAATGATGAGGGATAGACAGAGTTGACGTGGAAAAGCTTTTCCCACTGAGAGTAGGGAAGATTCAAACAAGGGGACATGACTTGAGAATTAAGGGACTGAAGTTTAGGGGTAACATGAGGGGGAACTTCTTTACTCAGAGAGTGGTGGCTGTGTGGAATGAACTTCCAGTGAAGGTGGTGGAGGCAGGTTCGTTTTTATCATTTAAAAATAAATTGGATAGTTATATGGACGGGAAGGGAATGGAAGGTTATGGTCTGAGCGCAGGTATATGGGACTAGGGGAGAATATGTGTTCGGCACGGACTAGAAGGGTCGAGATGGCCTGTTTCCGTGCTGTAATTGTTATATGGTTATATATGGTCATATGATTGCAATTTGGACAGGTTCATTTAGATGTAAAGTTCATATTTTTTCCTGCAATAACCCTATAGATCTATGTAATTTTCTTGCAGGGTTGCAGGCAAACATGTTGTTGATGATTTTCTGCAGCACCTCTTCCAATCTCTTGCAGACACCTTTCAAACTGGCACAGCGACATGCCAGCTATATCAAAGACAACACTTCACACAAACAGTGTTTGACTGAGTTGCCCAATGTTGTAATAGCTTACTATGGGCATCAAACCCTGCACCCAAACAGTGCTTTGAGAGGCTGGTCAAGAAACATATCTGCGCCTTCCTCCGTCGCAATATGGACCCGCTACAATTCGCATACTGTCCGAACAGATCCATGGATGATGCGGTCTCCCAGGTTCTGCACACCGCTCTCTCTCATCTTGAAAGCCAGAAGGGGGGCTACGTGAGGATGCTGTTCATAGACTTCAGTTCAGCCTTCAACACGATAGTCCCCACGAGACTTGCCTTCCCAGGTAATCAAGATGGGGGGCAATACATCAAAGTCCCTCACCCTGAGCACAGGATCCCCCCAGGGTTGTGGCCTCAGCCCCCTACTGTACTTCCTGTACATACATGACCGTGTGGCTAGATTCAGCTCCAACTCTATAAATCAAGTTTGCTGATGACACTGTGGTGGTGGGCCTGATCTCCGATAACGATGAGAAGGCCTACTGGGATGAGGTGGCTGATCTGGCAATCTGGTATCAGAACAACAGCCTCCTCTTGAATATCAAAAAAAACTAAGGAGCTGATCGTGGACTTTAGGAGGGCACAACATCCGAGGACGTACACACCATTGAAGATAAATGGGGATAATGTGGATAGGGTGAGCTGCTTTAAATAACTGGGAGTCCACATCTCTGAAGATCTGACATGGACATCACATGCTGCAGCATAGATACATAGAAAATAGGTGCAGGAGTAGGCCATTCGGCCCTTCGAGCCTGCACCGCTATTCAATATGATCATGGCTGATCATCCAACTCGGTATCCTGTACCTGCCTTCTCTCCATACCCCCTGGTCCCTTTAGCCACAAGGGCCACATCTAACTCCCTCTTAAATATAGCTAATGAACAGGCCTCAACTACCTTCTGTCGCAGAGAATTCCACAGATTCACCACTCTCTGTGTAAAAAATGATTTTTTCATCTCAGTCCCAAAAGACTTCCCTCTTATCCTTAAACTGTGACCCCTTGTTCTGGACTTCCCCAATATCGGGAACAATCTTCCTGCATCTAGCCTGTGCAACCCCTTAAGAAATTTGTAAGTTTCTATAAGATCCCTCCTCAATCTTCCAAATTCTAGCGAGTCCAAGCCGAGTCTATCCAGTCTTTCTTCATATGAAAGTCCTGCCATCCCAAGAATCAGTCTGGTGAACCTTCTCTGTACTCCCTCTATAGCAAGAATGTCTTTCCTCAGATTAGGAGACTAAAGCTGTATGCAATACTCCTGGTGTGGTCTCACCAAGACCCTGTACAACTGCAGTAGAACCTCCCTGCTCCTATACTCAAATCATTTTGCTATGAATGCTGACATACCGTTCGCTTTCTTCACTGCCTGCTGCACCTGCAGGCCTACTTTCAATGACTGGTGTACCATGACACCCAGGTCTCGTTGCATCTCGCCTTTTCCGAATCGGCCACCATTCAGGTAATAGTCTACTTTCCTGTTTTTGCCACCAAAGTGGATAACCTCACATTTATCCACATTATACTGCATCTGCCATGCATTTGCCCACTCACCCAACCTATCCAAGTCACCTTGAAGCCTCCTAGCATCCTCCTCAGCTAACACTGCCCCCCAGCTTCGTGTCATCCGCAAACTTGGAGATGTTGCATACAATTCCTTCATCCAGATCATTAATATATATTGTAAATAGCTGGGGTCCCAGCACTGAGCCTTGCGGTACCACACTAGTCACTGCCTGCCATTCTGAAAAGGACCCGTTTACTCCTACTCTTTGCTTCCTGTCTGCCAGCCAGTTCTCTATCCACACCAATACTGAACCCCCGTGTGTTTTAAGTTTGCATACTAATCTCTTATGTGGGACCTGGTCGAAAGCCTTCTGAATATCCAGATATAACACATCCATTGGTTCTCCCTTATCCACTCTACTAGTTACATCCTCTAAAAATTCTATAAGATTCATCAGACATGATTTACCTTTCATAAATCCATGCTGACTTTGTCCAATTAATTCACCACTTTCGAAATATGCTGCTATCCCATCTTTAATAACTGACTCCAGCATTTTCCCCACTACCAATGTTAGACTAACTGGTCTGTAATTCTCTGTTTTCTCTCTCCCTCCCTTTTTAAAAAGTGGGGTTACATTAGCTACCCTCCAATCCTCAGGAACTACTCCAGAATTCAAAGAGTTTTGATAAAATTATCACTAATGCATCCACTATTTCTGGGGCTATTTCCTTAAGTACTCTGGAATGCAATTTATCTGGCCCTGGGGATGTATCGGCCTTTAATCCATTCAATTTACCTACCACCACTTCCCGGCTAACCTGGATTTCACTCGGTTCCTCGGTTATTTATGTCTTCCTTAGTGAAGACAGAACCAAAGTAGTTATTCAATTGGTCTGCCATGTCCTTGTACCCCATGATCAATTAGCCTGTTTCTGACTGCAAGAGACCTACATTTGTTTTAACTAATCTTTTCCTCTTCACATATCTATAAAAACTTTTGCAGTCAGTTTTTATGTTCCCTGCCAGTTTTATTTCATAATCTATTTTCCCTTTCCTAATTAAGCCATTTGTCCTCCTCTGCTGGACTGAATTTCTCCCAGTCCCCTGGTAGGCTGCTTTTTCTGGCTACTTTGTATGCTTCATCTTTTGTTTTGATACTATCCCTGATTTCCCTTGTTATCCACGGATGCACTACCTTCCCTGATTTATTCTTTTGCCAAACTAGGATGAATAATTGTTGTAGTTCACCCATGCAGTCTTTAAATGCCTTCCATTGCATATCCACCGTCAACTTTTTAAGAATCAATTGCCAGTCTATCTTGACCAATTCACGTCTCATACCCTCAAAGTCACCTTTCTTTAAGTTCAGGACCCTTTTTTCCGAATTAACAATGTCACTCTCCATCCTAATGAAGAACCCAACCATATTATGGTCACTCTTGCCCAAGGGGCCATGCACAACAAGACTGCTAACTAACCATTCCTCATTACTCAATACCCAGTCTAGAATAGCCTGCTCTCTCGTTGGTTCCACTACATGTTGGTTTAGAAAACTATCCCGCATACATTCCAAGAAATCCTCTTCCTCAGCACCCCTGCCAATTTGATTCACCCAATCTATATGTGGATTGAAGTCACCCATTATAACTGTTTTACCTTTGTTGCACGCATTTCTAATTTCCTGTTTGATGCCATCCCCAATTCCACTACTGTTAGGTGGCCTGTGCACAACTCCCACTAGCGTTTTCTGCCCCTTAATGTTTCGCAGCTCTACCCATATCGATTCCACATCCCCAAGCTAATGTCTTTCCTTTCTATTGCGTTAATCTCCTCACTAACCCAGCAACGCTACCCCACCTTTTCCTTTCAGTCTATCCCTCCTGAATATTTAAATATCCCTGGATGTTCAGCTCCCAGCCTTGTTCACCCTGGAGCCATGTCTCCATGATCCCAACTATATCACATTCATTAATAACTGTCTGCACATTCAACTCGTCCACCGTATTACGAATGCTCCTTGCATTGAGACACAAAGCCTTCAGGCTTGTTTTTATAACACTCTTGCCCCTTATACAATTATGTTGAAAAGTGGCCCTTTTTGATTTTTCCCCTGGTTTTGTCTGCCTGCCATTTTGACTTTTTACCTTGCTACATATTGCTTCGACCCACATTTTACACCCCTCTGCTCTTGCACCCATCCCCCTACCACATTAGTTTAAATCCTCCCCGGCAGCACTAGCAAACACTCCCCCAAGGACATTGGTTCCATTCCAGCCCAGGTGCAGACCGTCCTGTTTGTACTGGTCCCACCTCCCCCAGAACTGGTTCCAATGCACAAGAAATTTGAATCCCTCCCCCTTGCACCATTTTTCAAGCCACGTATTCATCTGCAATATTCTCCTATTTCTACTCTGACTATACCGTGGCACTGGTAGTAATCGAGAGATTATTACCTTTGAGGTCCTACTTTTAAGTTTATCTCCTAGCTCCCTAAATTCACCTTGTAGGACCTCATACCTTTTTTTAACCTATATCATTGGTGCCAATGTGCACCACGACAACTGGCTGTTCACCCTCCCCCTCCAGAATGTTCTGCAGCCATTCAGTGACATACCTGACCCTTGCACCAGGGAGGCAACATATCATCCTGGAGTCTCGTTTGCGGCCGCAGAACTGATGAGTAAGGCAGGGCAGCGCCTTTACCACCTCAGGCAACTGAGGAAATTCACAGTGTCTCTGAGGATCCTCCAGTGCTTCTACTCAGCGGCTGTGGAAAGCATCTTGTCCGGAAACATCCCGATCTGGTTTGTGAACAGATCTGCCCAGGACAAGAATGCTCTGCAGAGAGTAGTGCGTTTGGCTGAACGCACTATGGGAACTACACTCGCCCCCCTGCAGTAACTATACATCAGAAGGTGCAACCCCAGAGCCAACAAGATCATGGGAGACTACTTCTACCCCAGCAACAGACTGTTCCAGCTGCTACGGTCAGGCAAACGCCTCCGTTGCCATGCTGTGAAAATGGAGAGGATGAAAAGGAATTTGTTCCAAGAGGCCATTAGGACTGTAAACTCCTATCTCACCAGGGACTAACGTTACTGAACCAATTTACTGTTGTGTGGTGTGTTTTTTAAATTGCTGTAACCCCCCCCGCATATGTGAATATGTTTTGTAGTTTGTTTGCTTTTTGCACAATCCACGAGCATTGCCACTTTTCATTTGACTGCACATCTCGTATGTGTATGTGACGAATAAACTTGACTTGAACTCCCTCAGAGTTGCCTACCAAACCTGAACTATTTACTATGGGCATCCTGCCTGGCCCGCTGAGTTACTCCAGCACTCTGTGAAACATCACCTATCACGTTCTCCACAGATGCTGCCTGTCCCGCTGAGTTACTCCAAAACTTTGACTTTTAGCATCTGGATAATTGGGTGCATTATGGGAAAAGGAAACGGGTCACAGACCAATAAAGAACCATTTTGCAGTAAAGAGCACAATTATATCTAATTTGTAGACAGCGCTCCCAACGTGCAGTGAATGCATAGAACGGGCCACTACAATTTGTGGTGAACACTCCCACCGTGTGGTGATTTGCTGCACTGCAGGACCATCTGATAGGTGGACAAAGTACTGGTTTGACTTGGCAGCAACAATTCTTGGCAGTATCCTCAGAAATCTCGTCTTCACACTTTCAAAGGGTCTCCAAACATTGGAGACAGATTGGATCAGCTCTTTGGGGAATTTTACACATCCTTACTGCAATCCACAGCAGACTTATTTTTCCAAATCACCCACTTCACAGTAAGAATGCCCCCCGGGGTCCCTTCAACCCAATATTCTACATTATCCCTGTATCTGTTCCAGCTCCTTGTCCCACATTATGCTTCAAAAAAATAACAATTATCACTGATCAACATTTTATTGCAGATAGACAAAGTGCTTGAGTAATTCAGCAGGTCAGGCAACATCGCTGGAAGAAAAGGTTGTGATATTTTGGGGAAGAACCCTTTTGTTCCATCCCTAAGTCTTTTGATTGTTCGGAGATGTTGCCTGGCCCACTGAGTTACTCCAGCTATGTGTCCATGTTTGGCATAAACCAGCATCTGCAGTTCCTTGTTTTAACATCACCCAGATGTAATTTCAGTTGTGATAAGGTTAGGGCATTATCACTTTAGTAAAGATGCATCCTTTTATTCTGACACTGTGCCCTCTGGTTCGAGACTCTCCCACTAGTGGAAACATCTGTTTAGTTCTGAGATACAGCACAATCCAATTTCACCAGAAAAATATAATAATTAAAATCCCTGGACACAAAGACAGACTCCCTGGGCCGATGTTGGGCTGATGGAAGGGCCTGGGACTAGTGTTGATGGGCCATGTTGGCTGATGTGTGCAAGTTGGGCTGAAGGGCCTGTTTCCATGACTGTGGGACTAGTGTAGATGGGGCATGTTGGCCTGTGTGGGCAAGTTGGGCTGAAGGGCCTGTTTCCGTGACTCTGTGACTGGTGTACATGGGGCATGTTGGCCGCTGTGGGGAAGTTGGGCTGAAGGATCTGTTTCAATGACTCTAGGACTAGTGTAGATGGGGCATGTTGGTCGTTGTGGGCTCGTTGGGCTGAAGGGCCTGTTTCAGTGCTGGGTGACTAGTGTAGATGGGGAAAATAGGCTAGTGTGGGGAAGTTCGACTGAAAGGTCTATTTCTGTGACTCTGGAACTAGTGAAGATGGGGCATATTGGCCAGCATGGGCAAGTTGGGCTGAAGGAAGGGCCTGTTTCCGTGATTCTGGGACTAGTGTAGATGGGGCATGTTGTCCGGTGTGGGCAAGTTGGGCTGAAGGAAGGGCCTGTTTCCGTGACTGTGACTGTTGTAGATGGGGCATGTTGGCTGCTGTGGGGAAGTTGGGCTGAAGGGTCTATTTCTGTGACTCTGGGACTAGTGTAGATGGGGCATATTGGCCGGCATAGGCAAGTTGGGCTGAAGGAAGGGCCTGTTTCCGTGCTGGGTGACTAGTGTAAATTGGGCATGTAGGTCGGTCTGGGCAAGTTGGGCTGAAGGGCTGTTTCCGAGACTCTGTGACTACTGTACATGGGCATGTTGATCGGTGTGGGCACGTTGAGCTGGAGCCTGTTTCCGTAATTCTGGGACTAGTGTAAATGGGGCATGTTGGCCGGTGTGGGCAAGTTGGGCTGAAGGGCCTGTTTCTGTGCTGGGTGACTAGTGTAGATGGGGCATGTTGGTCAGTGTGGGCAAGTTGGGCTGAAGGGCCTGTTTCCGTGACTCTACAACTAGTGTAGATGGGGCACGTTGGCTGGTGTGGGCAAGTTGGGCTGAAGGACTGGCATGTTTCCACTCTATGTCATCAGTATTCACTTCTTCTCAAAATAAAACGGCAAATCCTGTCAAGAGTTACTCCAGGTTTTTGTGTCTATCTCTGGTTTAAATCGGCTTCTGCAGTTCCTTCCTAAACAAAATTCTATCTCATGTTTCTTCTGACAATTTAATGTAATCATTTTCACAAATCATGTGAAATGGAAAATACGTCTGTCCTCCAGATTTCAGGATTCATGCATGTCATAAATTAAAACATCTGCCTGCCTGCAGCATGTGATTCTAACCATGCTTAAACAAATGTAGGTCTCTTGCAGTCAGAAACAGGTGAATAGATCATGGCGAACAAGGACATGGCAGACCAATTGAATTTGTTCTGTCTTCACCAAGGAAGATATAAATAATCTGCTGGAAATAGCAGGGGACCGGAGTCAAATGAGATGGAGGAACTGAGTGAAATCATGGTTAGTCAGAAGTGGTGTTAGGTAAATTGAATGGATTAAAGGCCGATAGGCTGCATCCCAGAGTGCTTAAGGAAGTAGCCCCAGAAATAGTGGATGCATTAGTGATAATTTTTCAAAACTCTTCAGATTCTGGAGACGTTCCTGAGGATTAGAGGGTAACTAATGTAACCCCACTTTTTAAAAAGGGAGGGAAGAGACAAAATGGGGAATTACAGACCAGTTAGTCTAACATTGGTAGTGGGGGAAATGCTGGAGTCCGTTATTAAAGATGGGATAGCAGCACATTTGGAAAGTGGTGACATCATTGGACAAAGTCAGCATGGATTTATAAAAGGTAAATCATGCCTAACATATCTTATAGAATTTTTCGAGGATGTAACTAGTGGAGTGGATAAGGGAGAACCAGCGGATGTGTTGTATCTGGACTTTCAGAAGGCTATCAACAAGGTCCCACATAAGAGATTAGTATGCAAACTTCAAGCACACGGTATTGGGGGTTCAGTTTTGATGTGGGTAGAGAACTGGCTGGCAGACAGGAAGCAAAGAGTAGGAGTAAATGGGTCCTTTTCAGAATGGCAGGCAGTGACTAGTGACCCCAGCTATTTACAATATATATTAATGATTTAGACGAGGGAATTGAATGCAACATCTCCAAGTTTGTGGATGACACGAAGCTGGGGGGCAGTGTTAGCTGTGAGGAGGATGCTGGGAGGCTGCAAGGCGACTTGGATAGGTTGGGTGATTGGGCAAATACATGGCAGATGCAGTATAATGTGGATAAATGTGAGGTTATCCACATTGGTGACAAAAACAGGAAAGTAGACTATTATCTGAATGTTGGCCAATTAGGAAAAGGGGAGATGCAACAAGACCTGGGTGTCATGGTACAACAGTCATTGAAAGTAGGCATGCAGGTGCAGCAGGCAGTGAAGAAAGTGAATGGTATGTTAGCATTCATAGCAAAAGGATTTGAGTATAGGAGCAGGGAGGTTCTACTGCTGAAGAAGGGTTTTGGCCCAAAACGTAGCCTATTTACTTTGCTCCATAGATGATGCTGCACTCCCTGAGTTTCTCCAGCATTTTTGTGTACCTGAGGTTCTACTGCAGCGGTTACAGGGCCATGGTGAGACCACACCTGGAGTATTGCGTACAGTTTTGGTCTCCTAATCTGAGGAAAGACATTCTTGCCATAGAGGGAGAAGGTTCAGATTGGTTACTGGGATGGCAGGACTTTCCTATGAAGACTGGATAGACTCGGCTTGTACTCGCTGGAATTTAGAAGATTGAGGAGGTATCATAGAAACTTACAAAATTCTTAAGGGGTTGGACAGGCTAGATGCAGGAAGATTGTTCCCGATGTTGGGGAAGTCCAGACCAAGGGGTCACAGTTTAAGGATAAGGGGGAATTCTTTTAGGACTGAGATGAGAAAAACATTTTTCACACAGAGTGGTGAATCTGTGGAATTCTCTGCCACAGAAGGTAGTTGAGGCCAGTTCATTGGCTTTATATAAGAGCAAGTTAGATGTGACCCTTGTGGCTAAAGGGATCAGGGGGTATGGAGAGAAGGCAGGTACAGGATACTGAGTTGGATGGTCAACCATGATCATATTGAATGGTGGTGCAGGCTCGAAGGGCCAAATAGCCTACTCCAGCACCTATTTTCTATGTAAAGCTTCTATTTACGGGAAATAGTGCCGGAGGATTGGCGTACTGCGCATGTTGTTCCATTGTTTAAAAAGGGGTCTAAGAGTAAACCTAGCAATTATAGACCTGTTAGTTTGACGTCAGTGGTGGGCAAATTAATGGAAAGAATACTTAGAGATAATATATATAAGCATCTGGATAAACAGGGTCTGATTAGGAACAGTCAACATGGATTTGTGCCTGGAAGGTCATGTTTAACTAATCTTCTTGAATTTTTTGAAGATGTTACTCGGGAAATTGATGAGGGTAAAGCAGTGGATGTTGTGTATATGGACTTCAGTAAGGCCTTTGACAAGGTTCCTCATGGAAGGTTGGTTAAGAAGGTTCAATGGTTGGGTATTAATGGGGGAGTAGCAAGATGGATTCAACAGTGGCTGAATGGGAGATGCCAGAGAGTAATGGTGGATGGTTGTTTGTCAGGTTGGAGGCCAGTGACGAGTGGGGTGCCACAGGGATCTGTGTTGGGTCCACTGTTGTTTGTCATGTACATCAATGATCTGGATGATGGTGTGGTAAATTGGATTAGTAAGTATGCAGATGATACTAAGATAGGTGGGGTTGCGTGTAATGAAGTAGAGTTTCAAAGTCTACAGAGAGATTTATGCCAGTTGGAAGAGTGGGGCTGAAAGATGGCAGATGGCTGATAAGTGTGAGGTGCTACATCTTGGCAGGACAAATCAAAATAGGACGTACATGGTAAATGGTAGGGAATTGAAGAATGTAGGTGAACAGAGGGATCTGGGAATAACTGTGCACAGTTCCCTGAAAGTGGAATCTCATGTAGATAGGGTGGTAAAGAAAGCTTTTGGCGTGCTGGCCTTTATAAATCAGAGCATTGAGTATAGAAGTTGGGATGTAATGTTAAAATTGTACAAGGTATTGGTGAGGCCAATTCTGGAGTATGGTATACAATTTTGGTCGCCTAATTATAGGAAGGATGTCAACAAAATAGAGAGAGTACAGAGGAGATTTACTAGAATGTTGCCTGGGTTTCAACAAATAAGTTACAGAGAAAGGTTGAACAAGTTAGGGCTTTATTCTTTGGAGCGCAGAAGGTTAAGGGGGGACTTGATAGAGGTTTTTAAAATGATGAGAGGGATAGACAAAGTTGACGTGGAAAAGCTTTTCCCACTGAGAGTAGGGAAGATTCAAGCAAGGGGACATGACTTGAGAATTAAGGGACTGAAGTTTAGGGGTAACATGAGGGGGAACTTCTTTACTCAGAGAGTGGTAGCTGTGTGGAATAAGCTTCCAGTGAAGGTGGTGGAGGCAAGTTCGTTTTTATCATTTAAAAATAAATTGGATAGTTATATGGATGGGAAGGGAATGGAGGGTTATGGTCTGAGGGCAGGTATATGGGACTAGGGGAGATTATATGTTTGGCACGGACTAGAAGGCTCGAGATGGCCTGTTTCCGTGCTGTAATTGTTATATGCTTATATGGTTATATTAGCCAGAAAAAGCAGCATACCGGAGGACTGGGAGAAATTCAAAGACCAGCAGAGGAGGACAAAGGGCTTAATTAGGAAAGGAAAAATAGATTATGAAAGAAAACTGGCAGGGAACATAAAAACTGACTGCAAAAGTTTTTATAGATATGTGAAAAGAAAGAGATTAGTTAAAACAAATGTAGGTCCCTTGCAGTCAGAAACAGGTGAGTTGATCATGGGGAACAAGGATATGGCGGACCAATTGAATAACTACTTTGGTTCCGTCTTCACTAAGGAAGACATAAATAATTTGCCGGAAATAGCAGGGGACCGCGGGTCAAAGGAGTTGGAGGAATTGAGTGAAATCCAGGTTAGCCGGGAAGTGGTGTTGGGTAAATTGAATGGATTAAAGGCCGATAAATCCCCAGGGCCAGATAGGCTGCATCCCAGAGTACTTAAGGAAGTAGCTCCAGAAATAGTGGATGCATTAGTAATAATCTTTCAAAACTCTTTAGATTCTGGAGTAGTTCCTGAAGATTGGCGGGTAGCAAACGTAACCCAACTTTTTAAGAAGGGAGGGAGAGAGAAAATGGGGAATTACAGACCAGTTAGTCTAACATCGGTAGTGGGAAAACTGCTAGAGTCAGTTATTAAAGATGGGATAGCAGCACATTTGGAAAGTGGTGAAATCATTGGACAAAGTCAGCATGGATTTACGAAAGGTAAATCATGTCTGACGAATCTTATAGAATTTTTCGAGGATGTAACTAGTAGCGTGGATAGGGGAGAACCAGTGGATGTGGTGTATCTGGACTTCCAGAAGGCTTTCGACAAGGTCCCACATAAGAGATTAGTATACAAACTTAAAGCACAAGGCATTGGGGGTTCAGTATTGATGTGGATAGAGAACTGGCTGGCAAACAGGAAGCAAAGAGTAAGAGTAAACGGGTCCATTTCACAATGGCAGGCAGTGACTAGTGGGGTACCCCAAGGCTCAGTACTGGGACCCCAGCTATTTACAATATATATTAATGATCTGGATGAGGGAATTGAAGGCAATATCTCCAAGTTTGCGGATGACACTAAGCTGGGGGGCAGTGTTAGCTGTGAGGAGGATGCTAGGAGACTTCAAGGTGACTTGGATAGGCTGGGTGAGTGGGCAAATGTTTGGCAGATGCAGTATAATGTGAATAAATGTGAGTTTATCCATTTTGGTGGCAAAAACGGGAAAGCAGACTATTATCTAAATGGTGGCCGATTGGGAAAGGGGGAGATGCAGCGAGACCTGGGTGTCATGGTAAACCAGTCATTTAAGGTAGGCATGCAGATGCAGCAGGCAGTAAAGAAAGCGAATGGTATGTTAGCTTTCATTGCAAAAGGATTTGAGTATAGGAGCAGGGAGGTTCTACTGCAGTTGTACAGGGTCTTGGTGAGACCACACCTGGAGTATTGCGTACAGTTTTGGTCTCCAAATCTGAGGAAGGACATTATTGCCATAGAGGGAGTGCAGAGACGGTTCACCAGACTGGGATGTCAGGACTGTCTTATGAAGAAAGACTGGATAGACTTGGTTTATACTCTCTAGAATTTAGAAGATTGAGAGGGGATCTTATAGAAACTTACAAAATTCTTAAGGGGTTGGACAGGCTAGATGCAGGAAGATTGTTCCCGATGTTAGGGAAGTCCAGGACAAGGGGTCACAGCTTAAGGATAAGGGGGAAATCCTTTAAAACCGAGATGAGAAGAACTTTTTTCACACAGAGAGTGGTGAATCTCTGGAACTCTCTGCCACAGAGGGTAGTTGAGGCCAGTTCATTGGCTATATTTAAGAGGGAGTTAGATGTGGCCCTTGTGGCTAAGGGGATCAGGAGGTATGGAGAGAAGGCAGGTACGGGATACTGAGTTGGATGATCAGCCATGATATTGAATGGCGGTGCAGGCTCGAAGGGCCGAATGGCCTACTCCTGCACCTAATTTCTATGTTTCTATGGTTATATTAACCAGTCAATCTATTTATTTCATGCCTACAAAAGATCCAATAAAACCATCCTCTCCAGTCTGTCATTGCCGTCTAATCCTGTAAATACGTGGCAACAAAATCACCAGATCCCTTCTTAGAAAATGTCTCCAGATCTGCTTGTGACAATATTATAGATAGACACAGAGTGCTGGAGTAACTCAGCGGGACAGGTAGCATCTGTGGAGAGATGGAATGGGTGATGTTTCGGGTCGAGACCTCACTTCAGAACATGACGTTCGGTTGTCTGTAAATGCATCTTATTCCCCTCTCCTGTTTAAATTAACAAAATCTCCAAAGCCACTCTAACCAGGCCTTTCATTATTATGTAGGCTTCGATGAGATCCCCCCTCATTCTTCTAAACTCCAGCGAGTGCAGGCCCAGTCTTTGTACGCTCCTCATATATTAATATGCTGGGTCTGGAGAGGGTCCAGAGGAGGTTTACAAGAATGATCCCAGGATTGAGTAGGTTAACCTATGAAGAGCGTTTGTCAGCACTGGGCCTGTACTCGCTGGTGTTTAGAAGAACGAGGGGGGGACCTCATTGAAACGTACAGAATAATGGAAGGCCTGGATAGAGTGGATGTGGAGAGGATGTTTCCACTAGTGGGAGAGTCCAGGAGCAGAGGTCACAGCCTCAGAATTAAAGGACATTCTTTTAGGAAGGATTCGAGAAGAAATTTATTTAGTCAGAGTGTGGTGAATCTGTGGAATTAATTGCCACAGATGGCTATGGAGGCCACAAGTCAGTTGATATTTTTAAGGCAGAGAGATAGATACTTGATTAGTCAGAGGTTATGTGGAGAAGGCAGGAAAATGTGGTTAGGAGGGAGAGATAGATCAGCTATGATTAAATGGCAGAGTAGACGATAGGCCAAATGGCCTAATTCTGCTCCTATTGCTTATGACCTTTGAACTCAATCATCTCCAGAATGATTCTTATAAACCTCCTCTGGACCCTCTACCACCATACAAACAAAACAATTCCACCAAGGCACACAAACAATTCAATTCACACAAACATCCATCACAGTGAATCTCCTCACTGTGATGGAAGGCAAAGTCTTTTCTCCCCTGCACAATTTTCCCCACGGCCATTTAAGGCCGCCCCAGGTGATGTACGGACCCGCTCCAGGTCTTAATGTCACAAAGTTGGAACCCCCGGCGGGCGTTGGAATGTCCCGCGGCCATTAAAGCCGCACCGGGCGATGTACGGCCTTGCTCCGGTTGCTCCAACCCCGCGACACGGGCTGGAGAAGTTGCATTGTGGGAGCTCCGGAAAGCGGTCTCCTGATGTCACGATATGGGGCCCAGAACTCCTCACAATACTCCAATTGTGGCCTCACCAGCACCTAATACAGCCTCAGAATTACACCCACATCTCTAAACTTCTTCTGAGTCATCGAGTCACCCTGCACGGAAACAGGCCCTTCAGCCCAACTTGCCCACATCGACCAACCTGCCCCATCTATGCCAGTCCCACAGAAATAGGCCCTTCAGCCCAACTTGCCCATACCAACTGGTGGGCCTGTTTCCACGCTGCAAACTAAACTAGGCGGATCAGGCAGCATCAAAGGGTGACAGGGATGAGGGAGCAGTGTGGGAAGGATAGGGAGTGGAAGGAGTGGGTGAGGGGAGGGGAGGGGGCAGAGGGGGGGAGCTTCACTCTGTGATTATGTCTGACCCCAGATCTGTCCAACACTCTTCTTGGGATTGAAGCACATAAACACACACACCGTGCGTCTCCCTTTGTGTTTGTCTCCCTGTATGCGTGTATGTGTCTCCATGTGTGTGTGTCTCCCTGCGTGTGTGTGTGTCTCCGTGTTTGTCCGGATGAGTTTGACAGATGTGTTAAACGCCGTGGATTCTCCCGAGCAACAGGTCGCTGCTTGATGGTATGATGTTGATGATGAAATCCCAAATACAGACGAGAGCGCGGGCGGGCGGGGAAGAGGTTGCAGCTCTTTCTAGTGGCTCTTAAAAGGGCCTTTGTTGGACAGAGTGAAATGGAGACAAGAAGGGAGTCTTGAAGGGTCAGGATCCAAAACGTCGTCTGTCCATTACATCCACAGATGCTGCCTGACCCGCTGAGTTTCTCCAGCTGCTTTTCTTCTGACTGAGGAGATTGAAGCTCACCGATCTCCGACAAGATCTCGGGCTGGAATCACATCTCGGTCGCGGTCTCCCTCCCACGCCATCGTCATCAAGGCTGGTCGCAGAGTGGTCCAGTGGCACTGGATCATCTCGGAGCCAACCTGACCTACAGATGTTTGTGTGTAGCTGGATTTGCGGGGACTGAGCGCCGGTGAGTTTGTCACCGTGAACACCATCAATGGAGCAGAATGGCACAAAGTGACTCCCCGCCCTCACACTCACCCCTCAAGGGACCCGATCCGTCGGTCAGCGGCCCCTGAGAAGATATTTTATTCAACTGCGGGAGGGGCGATGTCTTTCACCTTGACCCTTGGTCATGTCTGTAACACAGACCCAGTCCGGCTGGTGAAGCCTCGCTGACCAGTGGGATGACCAGAGCGATGGATTGTGACTTGAAGGAACCCTGGCGGGCGGGGACGGGTACGCGCGTCGAGGTCTCTCTCCGGCCATTTGCCCGCGGACACTGGACTGCAGCGCCGCCTTTTATACACCCCGCCATGGCGTATGGTGTACAATTTTGGTCGCCAAATTATTGGAAAGATGTCAACAAAATAGAGTACAGAGGAGATTTACTAGAATGTTGCCTGGGTTTCAGCACCTAGAGAAAGATTGAACAAGATAGGTCTTTATTCTTTGGAGCGCAGAAGGTTCAGGGGGGACTTGATAGAGGACTTTAAAATTATGAGAGGGATAGACAGAGTTGACGTGGATAAGCTTTTTCCATTGAGGGTAGGGAAGATTCAAACAAGAGAACATGATTTGAGAATTAAGGGACAAAAGTTTAGGGGCAAAATGAGGGGGAACTTCTTTACTCAGAGAGTGGTGGCTGTGTGGAATGAGCTTTAAGTGGACGTGGTGAAGGCAGGTTCGATTTTATAATTTAAAAATAAATTGGATAGGTATATGGACGGGAAAGGAATGGAGGGTTATGGTCTGAGTGCAGATAGGTGGGACTAGGTAAGAGTAAGTGTTCGGCACGGACTAGAAGGGCCGAGATGGCCTGTTTCCGTGCTGTAATTGTTATATGGTTAAAT
The DNA here is from genome assembly GCA_036785375.1 of Leucoraja ocellata. Classification (NCBI taxonomy): domain Eukaryota; kingdom Metazoa; phylum Chordata; class Chondrichthyes; order Rajiformes; family Rajidae; genus Leucoraja; species Leucoraja ocellata. The sequence goes on along the minus strand of JAWMAR010000712.1, from coordinate 33,039 downwards.
GTCCCACCTCCCTCGTTGACCATGGCTTTGGGCCATGGTGGGGGGGGAGGGGGTGTGTTGGGGACAGTCCGTCCGATTGGCAGAGACCGCTGTCCGTCTGCGCGAAACCCCGCCAAACTTCCACGTCAAGGAAAGTTGGTGCGAAGCAATTGTCCGCTCGCTGCGGCCACGACCCCATGTCACCGCACCCCCCCCCCCCCCCCCCCCCCCGCCAAGCCGGACATTGAGGAGACTTCAGGATGATTTTGAGGGAATGTGAGGTTATCCCCGTCTTATTCTCATTGTTTCACTTGTCGACACGTTACAGTTCTTTCATCATAACTGTGTTAAAACTCTCTTTATGTACATGTCAAATGTTGTCTGTCTAGGAGATGGAGCTGTTCTCTCTGCATTTGGCCTGTCACAGTCACAGATAATCTGGGATTCCTGTATGGTAGCAGAGCAGTAAAGGAACACTGCACTGCCGGGACTTACTGTTTAGCATCAACATCCTGGTAGCACTTACCTAACAGCATTGAAAAGGATGTCACAACCTCAGTGCCAAGGCCCCACTGCGAGCACCAACAAATGACACTTCCATCACACATCAGAAGGCTGATTCTGTTGTTAATATAATAATATGAATGCTCAGATTCGGGTTACAGTAAAATCCCAGGGTCAGGTGGTGCTTCTGCACTTGTGTTTACCTCACGACAGCACACTAACTCATCGTGACTGAGTTCTGCTGCGTCTACGAACTACGGTCCATGATTTCACTGTGAATAAAATGCAAAGATTGTTGTGAATGAGGGGTGAACCATCCTTCTTTCTATGTTACCCGTGACGAGCTTCAGTGTTTTGTTGAGACCCATTTGTACTCAGACTGTGTGGAATGATATATTTTGCTAGTGGTTCTGTGACTGGGAATCTGCTGGTAGCCTGATCACCACCACAGTGCTCCATGCCCAGGGCTCCCATTCATTCCAACCTCACCTGTGCCTTAATGAAAGGACCCAGTAGGAAGAGGCAGCTTACAGCTGAGGGTTCTGTTCTGTGAGTGAGGGAGACAGAGATTACATAGATGTTTCAGCATTAGTGATGGCGATATTTTCTTCTGCCTATACCACAGAATGTTTATCAGCAGGTCCAGCGTGATCAGGAAGGCAATTGGATCATTGGTATTTATTGCAAGAGTCTGGAGCTGACAAAAAGGCTAGTGTTGTTCCAATTGCACAGAGTACTGGCGAGGCCACACCTGGAAGAATGTGCACAACTTTGGTTCCATTGTTTAAGAAAGGATATACCGGCATTGGAGAGAGTCCAAAAAGATTAATGGAGTCAGAACTAACTTCGATGTAGACCTTTTCAGACCATCTCACTCATGCACTTGTGTTTACCTCACGACACTGAGGGATACCGAGTTGGATGATCAGCCATGATCATATTGAATGGCGGTGCAGGCTCGAAGGGCCGAATGGCCTACTCCTGCACCTAATTTCTATGTTTCTATGTTTCTATGCCAATTATGGTGCCCATCTATACAATCCCATTTGCCCATATACCTCGTTGCCTTTCTTGTCTAAGTACAGTCCAAATGCCATTTAAACACCATCAATTCCCCTGGCAATCATTCCAGATAACCTGTATCCCTCCATTCCCTGCCTATCCAAAAGTCTTCTAAATGTCACTAATGTATCAGTTTCAACCACTAGGCAGCACGTTCCAGGCACTCAACACCCGCTTCAAGTAAACGTGCCCCGCACATCTCCTTTAAATTGTGCCCCTCTAACCTTAAAGCTATGCCCCCTATAATTTAATTCTTCCATCCTGGGAAAAAAGATTCTGACGGTTCTTCCTCTCATAATTGTATATAGTTCTATCAGGTCCCTCCTCAACCTCAAGTGTACCTGTGGAAAACTATCCAAGTCTCTCAACCTCTCCTGGTAGCTAATACCCCTTAATCCATGTGTCATTCTAGAAACCTTCCTCTGCACCATTTCCAAAGCCACCATATCCTTGGAACAGGAATTGCACATTACACTCCAAATTAGGCAAAGTCTTGTAAAGCAGCATCTTGACTTCCTGACTCTTATACTCAATGCCCCAATCTATGAAAGCAGGCATACTATATGCTTTTCTTTTTAACCATTATCAACATGTTGGCACTTTCAAGGCATTTTAGATTTAGATTCCATGATCCATCTGTACTTCAAAAGCTGTTAGAGGCCATGCCATTAATTGTATTACTCTCCACAATTATAACCATATAACAATTACAGCACGGAAACAGGCCATCTCAGCCCTACAAGTCCGTGCCGAACAACTTTTTTCCCTTAGTCCCACCTGCCTGCACTCATACCATAACCCTCCATTCCCTTCTCATCCATATGCCTATCCAATTTATTTTTAAATTATACCAACGAACCTGCCTCCACCACTTCCACTGGAAGCTCATTCCACACCGTTACCACTCTCTGAGTAAAGAATTTCCCCCTCATATTACCCCTAAACTTCTGTCCCTTAATTCTGAAGTCATGTCCTCTTGTTTGAATCTTCCCTATTCTCAAAGGGAAAAGCTTGTCCACATCAACTCTGTCTATCCCTCTCATCATTTTAAAGACCTCTATCAAGTCCCCCCTTAACCTTCTGCGCTCTAGAGAATAAAGACCTAACTTATTCAACCTATCTCTGTAATTTAGTTGTTGAAACCCAGGCAACATTCTAGTAAATCTCCTCTGTACTCTCTCTATTTTGTTGACATCCTTCCTATAATTGGGCGACCAAAATTGTACACCATACTCCAGATTTGGTCTCACCAATGCCTTGTACAATTTTAACATTACATCCCAGCTTCTATACTCAATGCTCTGATTTATAAAGGCTAGCATACCAAAAGCTTTCTTTACCACCCTATCTATATGAGATTCCAGCTTCAAGGAACTATGCACGGTTATACCCAGATCCCTCTGTATTCTTCAATTCCCTACCATTTACCATGTACGTCCTATTTTGATTTGTCCTGACAAGGTGTAGCACCTCACATTTATCAGCATTAAACTCCATCTGCCATCTTTCAGCCCATTTTTCCAAATGGCCTAAATCACTCTGTAGACTTTGGAAATCCTCTTCATTATCCACAACACCCCCTATCTTGGTATCATCTGCATCCCAACTAATCCAATTTACCACACCTTCATCCAGATCATTGATGTACATGACAAACAACAAAGGACCCAACACAGATCCCTGAGGCACCCCACTAGTCACCTACCTCCAACCCGATAAACAGCCATCCACCATTACCCTCTAGCTTCTCCCATTCAGCCACTGTTGAATCCATCTTGCTATTCCTGATTTGCTAGCCCTTGCTGTCTCCTCCCCTTCCTTAACCCTTGAGCTGTCTCCTCCCATCCCCCCTGCCCTCGGGCTCCTCCTCCTCCCTTTTTACTTCCTTCTCCCCCCCCCACCCCCAATCAGTATGAAGAAGGGTTTCGGCCCGAAATGTCACCTATTTCCTTCGCTCCATAGATGCTGCTGCACCCGCTGAGTTTCTCCAGCATTTTTGTGTACCTGCTTTTCAAATGTCTTGCCTTCACTTGAAACTAAGCCTCTTTTCAATCACAACGTAGTTTAGTCTCCATAATGCCTTATTTCTTCTCAAAATGGCTGCTCACCAACTCAACTTTGAAGATGCATGGACTAACACCTCAAGACCCTCTGTACATTCTCATAATCAGTGCGTAAGTCCCAGGCATTTATTTTATATGTCCTACCAGAATTTAACTTTCCAAAGTGCTTCACTTCACATTTGAATGGATTCAATTCCATCTGCCACCAATCTGCCCAACCTATATCCCACTGTAGCCAAGAAACTCTTCTCACCATCTATGACTCAAACTGTTTTCATGTCTGTTGCAAACTTGCTAATCAGATCACTAATAATTTATACAACACCTCACATTGAAATCCCCATGCTATACCACTAGTGACAGATATCCACTGGGCAAAACACCCCAACACCAACCACCACTTCCTATCAACAAGCCAGTTTTGGACCCAGTTTGTTTTCCTTCTGGCCCAGCCTATCCATTGGGACCTTGTAAAACTCTTACTGAAGATCATTTTAACCACAGCTACCATTCTAGTTTCATCGCTTTTCCTAGGTACCTCCGCAAAAACTCATTTGTGAGATTAGATCTCCCTTACACAAATCTATGCTGACTCCTAATCAGTCCCTCATTTTCCAAGTGGACATAAATCTTGTCCCTCAGGTTCTTCTCGAATATCTTGAGGTGCTATCCATGCTCCTTCAATAAGGATGTTTCCACTGGTGGGAAAGTCTAGGCCCAGAGGTCATAGCCTCAGAATTAAAGGGCGTTCTTTTAGATAGACGGTGAGGAGGAAATTCTTTAGTCAGAGGGTAGTTAATCTGTGGAACTCATTGCCACAGAGGGCTGTGATGGCCACCAGTGGATATTTTTAAGGCAGAGATAGACAAATTCTTGATTAGAACGGGTGTCAAGGGTTTTGGGGAGATGGCAGGAAAATGGGATTAGGAGGCAGAGATCAGCCATGATTGAATGGTGACGTAGACTCGATGGGCCGAATGGCCTAATTCTACTCTTGTAACATGAACTTCCCCACCACGGACTTCAGTGGTTTCTTGGCTTATCTCTGCTGCCTGATTTGAACAAGAGGACAATGTTAGCTATCCTCATGTCCAGGTACCTCACCCACGCAAGATATGCAGTAAATATAATGATAGTTTCTCAACCACAGACAATAGATGCAGAAGTAGGCCATTCGGTCCGTCGAGCCAGTACCACCATTCACCGTGATCATGGTTGATCATCCACAATCAGTACCCCATTCCTGCCTTCTCCCCATATCCCCTGACTCCGCTATCTTTAAGAGCTCTATCTAACTCTCTCTTTAAAGCATCCAGAGAATTGGCCTCCACTGCCTTCTGAGGCAGAGAATTCCACAGACTCACAGTGTTGATAAAGCATCAAAATGAGCACTTACTATGCTTGATAAACATGATAAATATCAACCATGAAATGAAAATATAGGCCATGGCAGCAGAGACAGCAGTTCCTGAAGTCTCTATGACGGGAAATTGGCAGATTTTAACTGTGGGGTGAGAATGATCATTGTTAGTAAAAATCAGCAATGTCAATTTTTACTGATAAAATTCTAAACCCGCATTTAAATAGTACAACAAAATGAACTGCCACCGGGCAGCATGGTAGTGCAGCAGTGAAGTTGCTGCCTTACAGCACCAGAGACCCGGGTTTGATCCTGACTACGGGTGCTGTCTGCACAGAGTTTTTACGTTCTCCCCATGACCACGTGGGTTTTCTCTGGGTGCTCCAGTTTCCTGCCACACTCCAAAGACATACAGGTTTATAAGCTTATTGTCCCTAGTGCTCGTGTACGGGGTGATTGCTGGGCGGCATGGACTCGATGGGATGAAAGGCCTGTTTCCACACTGCACCTGAAACTAAAACTAACTGGGGAAATGTACAACAATTTGTCCCAGCCTATGAATATCACTGCTGGGCAACGGTGTAAGGGTTTATTTACTGGGCTGATGCACAGGGGATTGTGGAGGAAAGTGAGAGCTAACAGACCAGACATTTATCCCCTGGAGCTCAAGAGAATGGGAGCTGATCTGCCTGAAAATGACATTGAGGTTTGACGGGTAGATCTTTCCCGGCCATGGAAACAAGACTTAGCACAGAAAATTGTGAATTATGAGAGGCAGACAGTAGGATGGAAAAATCACATTCTAGTGGCATCGCTTTAAGCTGAGTGGGAGAACGTTTTTCAGAGCTGAGGGGCAAGTTCTTTTATACACAGAGGGAGATGAGGGCCTGGAATGCACTGCAGGGGATGATGGTGCAGGCAGACAAAATAGTGGCATTTAAGAGGCTTTTATTTAGGCACATGGATATGCAGGGAATGGAAGGATATGGCTCATGTGCAGGGAGATAAAGAATAGGGTCTTGGCATCATGTTGGGCACAAACATCATGGGTTGAAGGGCCTGTTCTTGTGCTGTACTGTTTTAGACAATAGACAATAGGTGCAGGAGGAGGCCATTCGGCCCTTCAAGCCAGCACCGCCATTCAATGTGATCATGGCTGATCATCCCCAATCAGTACCCCGTTTCTGCCTTCTCCCCATATCCCCTGACTCCACTATTTTTAAGAGCCCTATCTAGCTCTCCCTTGAAAGCATCCAGAGAACTGGCCTCCATCGCCCTCTGAGGCAGAGAATTCCACAACCTTACCACTCTCCACCACCAGAAAAAGTGTATCTTCGTCTCCGTTCTAAATGGCTTACTCCTTATTCTTGAACTGTGGCCCCTGGTTCTGGACTCCCCCAACATCTGGAACATGTTTCATGCCTCCAGTGTGTCCAAACCCTTAACAATCTTATATGTTTCAATGAGATACCCTCTCATCCTTCTAAACTCCAGAGTGTACAAGCCCAGCTGCTCCATTCTCTCAGCATATGACAGTCCCGCCATCCCGGGAATTAACCTTGTAAACCTTCGCTGCACTCCCTCAATAGCAAGAATGTCCTTCCTCAAATTAGGGGACCAAAACTGGTTTATGTTCTTCAACCATAGAAAGTGTAACATGCAGCACTCATATTTAGTCCACTCTATCTGTACTGGTTGTAAGCACAGTCAACCTTTTCCCAACACAATAATTCTTTAGGTGAGGGCTTTCAAGTACACATCTGCACTTTTGAAATGTGATGAGCATTTCTACTTGAAACAGGGCAGGGAACGGAACGCCAGCCATTCACCACCATCTGGCTACCATACATTAAATGAATGCAGTGGGGTGGGAGATTGCAACCGGCACATGGTCCGCCCCTTTTCGACGAATGCAATCAACCTGGTGTGCACAATCAAATAAGATCAAATCAAACAAGTTGTCCTCTAACTTTAGGCTGTGCACGCCATACACAAGAATAATAATCAATGCAGCATGTTTTGTCACCCTCAATCCGTAAATCTATTCACATCCTACCCTGCACAGAAGAAATAAAACCCAGTGCATCAAATCCTTCCTCAGTTACAATATTTAACTGTGGCAATGTGCTCAAATCTCCTCTGCATCATGTGTCTTGCACCATTACATCTTCCTGTCTGGTGCTATCATATAAACCTGTGGATGAAGGTATGTGCACCAGGTGGGAGAGTGTAGACCTGTGGATGATGCTCTGTGGACCAGGTGGGGGAGTGTAGACCTGTGGATTAAGTTCTGTAGACCAGGTGGGGGAGTGTAGACCTGTGGATTAAGTTCTGTAGACCAGGCGGGGGAGTGTAGGCCTGTGGATTAAGTTCTGTAGACCAGGTGGGGGAGTGTAGACCTGTGGATTAAGTTCTGTAGACCAGTTGGGGGAGTGTAGACCTGTGGATTAAGTTCTGTAGATCAGGTGGGGGAGTGTAGACCTGTGGATTAAGTTCTGTAGACCAGGTGGGGGAGTGTAAACCTGTGGATGAAGGTATATGGACCAGGTGGGAGGGTGTAGACCTGTAATAGGTCCCTTTCCGAATGGCAGGCAGTGACAAGTGGGGTACCACAAGGCTCAGTGCTGGGACCGTAGCTATTTACAATATACATCAATGTTTTGGATGAAGGGATTCAAAGTAACATTAGCAAATTTGCAGATGACACAGTGCTGGGTGGCAGTGTGAACTGTGAGGAGAATGCTATGAGAATGCAGGGTGACTTGGACAGGTTGGGGGAGTGGGCAGATGCATGGCAGATGAAGTTTAATGCGGATAAATGTGAGGTTATCCACTTTGGTAACAAAAACAGGAAGGCAGATTATTATCTAAATGGCGTCAATTTGGGAAAAGGGGAAGTACAACGGGATCTGGGAATCCTTGTATATCAGTCTATGAAAGTAAGCATGCAGGCAGTGAATAAAGCGAATGGCATGTTGGTCTTTATAACAAGAGGAATCGAATATAGGAGCAAATAGGTCCTTCTGCAGTTGTACAGATCCCTAGTGAGACCACACCTGGAGTATTGTGTGCAGTTTTGGTCCCCTAATTTTAGGAAGGACATTCTTGCTGTTTAGGCAGTACAGCGTAGGTTTACAGGGTTAATTCCTGGGATGGCGGGACTGTCATATGCTGAGAGAATAGAGCAGTTGTGCTTGTACACTCTGGAGTTTAGAAGGATGAGAGGATATCTCATTGAAACATATAAGATTGTTAAGGGTTTGGACACGCTAGAGGCAGGATACATGTTCCCGATGTTGGGGGAGTCCAGAACCAGGGTTCTCGGTTTAAGAATATGGAGTAAGCCATTTAGAACGGAGACGAGGAAACACTTTTTCTGATAGAGAGTGGTCTGTGGAATTCTCTGCCTCAGAGGGCGGTGGAGGCAGGTTCTCTGGATGCTTTCAAGAGAGAGCTAGATAGGACTCTTAAAAATAGCGGAGTCTGGGGATATGGGGAGAAGGCAGGAACAGGGTACTGATTGGGGATGATCAGCCATGATCACATTGAATGGCGGTGCTGGCTCGAAAGGCTGAATGACCTACTCCTGCACCTATTGTCTATTGTGTATTGAATGATGCTCTGTGGACCAGGTGGGAGTGTGTAGACCTGTGAATGAAGGTATATGGACCAGGTGGGAGAGTGCAGACCTGTGGAAGATGCTCTATGGACACTAGATCTCTGTGAATTGGACAGGAGTCTGGTAAAGGATGATTGTGCACTGACAAAGGGAATGCTAAAGAGATTTGTGCTGCTGGACACAACATGCTGAGCCTGACTTACACGATACAAAATAATCATCAGGGTTTGTGCTCTTCACATCAGCATCAATACTCACTGTTGTAATGTGCTCTGTAAATTGGTGTAGCTGCAATGAACATTGACAGGATTCCATACGCCAGGAAAACATAACGATGTTCTGGCAAAGAGATTCCATTAGAGGCCGTGACGCAGGTAGATGCACGTGCATGTACATATATACCCCACAACCCAAAACATATTTCACTATTACTTCAGTAATGGATCTTTATGAATTTCTGTGCATTTGTCTGTTTATTATTTGTCTAGTTAAGTTTTTGGTTTTTAGGTTGTGTTTATGTGGGGGGTTGAAACGGGGCTTGCTGTCTCTCCCTTCGGGGGAATGCGACTTTTTTGTCGTATCCCCCTTCTCTGCCTCCGTCTGCGCTGAGGCCTAATGGCGGAGCTGGTGACCTCGTGACTCCGGAGGCAGCCAGTCAGGACTCACCCTGGGCTCGCTCCCGTGAGGGCGGCCCAGCTCGGGGCTGGAACGGCGCTCCCGTGAGGGGCTGTGACGCTCCCGTGAGGGCGGCCTGGCACGTGGCTGAGACTCTCCCATGACGGGCTGTGGCGCTCCCGTCGGAGCGGCCCAGCTCGACGGTGGAATGGCACTCCCGCGGAGCAGCCCAGCTCGAGGGAGGAACGGCACTCACGTGAGGGCGATCCGGCTCGGGGCTGGAACGGTGCTCCGGTGGCTGGGACAGCGTTCTGACGGCTATGACCTGAGTCCGGGGTTCAGCCACGGGCCAGCGGCTGCGTCCGCTGGACTGAAAGGCAGCAGCTTCGACCACCCCGGGCCATGGTGTTTGAGCCGGCCCGTTTGCGGGGTTCGGTGATCCGCGGGACTGTTTGTGCCATCGCCCGGTGGGGAATCGCATCTGCGCAGAGGGAGAAGAGGAGGGAAGAGACTGCAGCCCTAAGATTTCTGCCTCCACCACAATGAGGAGGTGCTTGGAGGATACACTGTGGTGGATGTTCATTTGTGTTTAGTGTTGTTTATTATTGTATGATTGTATGTTTGACTGCAGGCACGAAATTTTGTTCAGACCGTAAGGTCTGAATGACAATAAAGGAATTAAATTCAATTCAATTCAATTCCACTGACATATAATCATAGAATCAGTGAAACAACCCCATCTGCACACCACAGCCATACGTGTCTTTTGGCCCAAATACTCTCATCCCATTTGATGCCTATTAATTTTGAATGCTTCTATGCATCACCTATTTAAGTGCATCGTGTGGGAGAAAGTGAATGAAAACAGATAAAGCATTAGTGTTGCCGTAGTGGGATAGTACGTTGCAGGCACAAGAGACTGTAGATGCTGGAATCAGGAGCAACAAAACAAAATTGCTGGATGAACTCAGAGAATCAATCGACAGTTGATGTTTTGGGGTGAGGATCAACTGGATTACAAGTTGGCCTTGCTCTGGACAAAACTGTAAATGTAAGTCATGTAGATTCAGATTTCCACGAAATTGTCGACACCCTCTGTAGGAGGCCAGCCCAGAGGACAATTGTGAATGATTAGAATTATCTGGCTTGGACTTTCAGCAGTGGAGTGGATGTCCATCCCTCCCAGATCACCCTACTGCAATATTCAGCCTACTATGCAATATTACAATAATCATCAGCTTTACTATGGAGAAAGACAAGAACAGGGATGTAATACTGAGGCGCTATAAGGTGCAGGTCAGGCCGCATTTGGAGTATAGTGAACAATTTTGGGCACCATATTGGAGGAAGGGTGTACTGGCTCTGGAGAGGGTCTAGAGGAGCTTTACAAGCATGATCCCAGAAATGAGTGAGTTAACTGATGAGCGTTTGACAGCACTGGGCCTGCACTCGCTGGAGTTTAGAAGGATGAGGGGGACCTCATTGAAACGTATCGAGTAGTGAAAGGCTTGGATTGAGTGGGTGTGGAGAGGAATTATTCAACAGAGAGTGTGTCTAGGATTGGTGGCCATTACTTCGGAGTCACGTGAGTACTGGGCTGACTCCGATTTCGGCGGGATGGCTGAAGATCATACTGGTGTGCATGGGGTGCATGAAGCACAGGATTTGCCGGCCATAGCTTCCAGATTTCCGATACCCTCGCAAACAGGGGAGCCATTACAGGAAGAGCTGGCTGCAAGTATCAATTATCTCACCTCCCACCAGCTGCGGGATCAGGTGATGACATATACAGCTGCCAAATACAAGGCAACTGCTAATTGTGCTTAGTTAAGTGTACCAGCAGTAAATAACTCAATTTGGGGATACTTTGGAGGGGGCATCAGAGCCCAAAAACTAAAAATCCAGAAAATCCTCAAATTAGTGGCTTTGGGCATAACAGCGTTTGCCAGGTCCGTGGATGGAGTACCATTGTTGAATGAGCAACAGGATGCTCTGGCACTCATGTGCAATGCACATTTTGAGATTACTTGTTTCTGGAAAAGTGCCATACGACCTGCCCTGAACCCCAAGTTTGCGGGGTTGTGTAAAGCCAGCAAAATCCAGCTGCCAAATCTCCTCTTTGGGGAAAACCTACCTAAACAGGTCAAGGACCTGGATGAAGAGGCGAAGGCTGTCGGGCTAATGAAGCTTCCGTCAACCAGCAAAACCTCTCAATTCCGGCGGCAGCACCCCTATGTATCCACCAGCAGAAAGTGATTTCCTGAGACTAGTGAAAGCTCGAAGGCCGGATATTCAGGGCAAATGTCTTTTTTAGGCCAAGGCCTAGACCGGCCTTCTTGGAAGATGCGCCATCCCCACATTCCGGCACCTCTACCCTCCAAATCTCGGGGACAGAAGTAATAACCTTAAAACCTGGTAACCATGGAGGTAGGTGGGTCTGGTTCCTTCTGGAACATGGGGTGTGGGAACCATTTACAAGTTGGTGGGAGATTACACTTGTTTTTGGATGCATGGAGTTTAATAACATCTGATCCATTTATACTGCACAGTATAAAAGGGTTCCAAATTGAGTTCCTTCCCAATTCATTACCACCCACACAACATGAACCAAACCGTAACTTCATTCTTTCACAGCAGGAAAGATTGGAGGTGCAAACAGAAGTACAGAAGTTGCATTCAAAACGTCAGATGTCAGGGCATGACTCACAAATTTGTTTCTAATATATTTATGAGGAAAAAGAAAGATGGAGGATGTCGTATCATCCTTGATTTGACTCAGCTTAACGCTTTCCTGCAGTATAAACATTTTAAAATGGAAACCTTTGTTACTGCCAAACAACTGATTTCCAAAGGATGCTTTATGGCATGCATCGATCTCAAAGATGCATACTGTTCGGTACCTATTCACAGGGATCACCGAAGGTATTTGAAGTTTAATTGGATGGGGCAACTGTGGCAGTTTAAGGCGTTGCCTAATGGATTGACATCAGCCCCCAGATTATTTACCAAAATATTAAAACCAGCTCTTGCCCTTCTCAGAGCTCAAAAATATATTGTCATAGCATATTTGGATAACATCCTAATCATAGGGAAAACTATGGAATTAGCTAAATTAGCTCTTTCAGCCTTTTCTGAGAGATTGGGGTTTCTCATCCATCCAGATAAATCTAAGTTGGTACCATCCACGTTTATTGATTATTTGGGGTTCACTATTAACTCAGTTCACATGTCTGGGACTCTGCCCTGGGGCAAGAGATTAGAATTAATAGAAGCCTGTTACAACTTTGTTGTTACTGAGCAACTATCTATTTGGCAAGTGGCCAGGGTAATTGGTAAATTAGTGGCTGCATTTCCAGCTGCAAAGTTTGGACCTTTGCATTATCAAAATTTACAACGTGCAAAGGAGCAAGCACTCAAAAATCATGCAGGTCATTTCAACAGAGCTATGCAATTACCAGCTGATGCTATTTCGGAATTACAATGGTGAACGACCAACATTCGGCATTACTCCAATACCATTTTAGTCAGCAGTCCTTCAGTTATATTACAAACTGATGCTAGTGCTCAAGGATGGGGAGCTACTAATACCATCTCTAGTTGTGGTGGCAGATGGGATTTGCATGAATCATAATTTCTTCAGTCACATGATATTAATTATCTGGAGTTGTTGGGAGCATTCTATGGGCTCAAGGCTTATTGTACAAATTTGCATCATCTGCATGTTCAGCTTCAGATTGACAACACCATAGCGGTGGCATATATTAATCACATGGGGGGAATTAAGTCAATATCCTGTGATAATTTGGCTAACCTTATTTGGCACTGGTGTATTATAAGAAACATTTGGATTTCAGCTATCTACCTACCAGGCAGGCTCAATACAGTGGTGGACACCAGGTCACGGAAATTTAATGACAACACCGAATGGATGTTGGACCATAAAGTGTTCACCGACATTGTTGCTCGGTATGGAACGCCGGATATCGATCTGTTTGCATCCCGGCTTAATCACCAATTGCCAAAGTATGTTGCATGGGAGCCAGACCCTGGGGCAGTGGTGATGGATGCATTCTCGCTACACTGGAGAAGATTGTTTTTCTACACATTTCCTCCCTTTTGCTTTTTCTGGGGCTCGGACTGACGGATCGAACTTTGAACATGATCACTGTGGCATGGAGAGATGCCACCAAAAAGCAGTACATCAGTATTGGGGGTTCAGTATTGATGTGGATAGAGAACTGGCTGGCAGACAGGAAGCAAAGAGTAGGAGTAAACGGGTCCTTTTCGCAATGGCAGGCAGTGACTAGTGGGGTACTGCAAGGCTCAGTGCTGGGACCCCAGCTATTTACAACATATATTAATGATTTGGACGAGGGAATTGAATGCTACATCTCCAGGTTTGCGGATGACACGAAGCTGGGGGCAGTGTTAGCTGTGACGAGGATGGTAGGAGGCTGCAAGATGACTTGGATAGGCTCGGTGAGTGGGCAAATGCATGGCAGATGCAGTATAATGTGGATAAATGTGAGGTTATCCACTTTGGTGGCAAAAACAGGAAAGTAGACTATTACCTGAATGGTGGCCGATTAGGAAAAGGGGAGATGCAACAAGACCTGGGTGTCATGGTACACCAGTCATTGAAAGTAGGCATGCAGGTGCAGCAGACAGTCAAGAAAGCAAATGGTATGTTAGCATTCATAGCAAAAGGGTTTGAGTATAGGAGCAGGGAGGTTCTACTGCAGTTGTACAGGGTCTTGGTGAGACCATACCTGGAGTATTGCATACAGCTTTGGTCTCCTAATCTGAAGAAGGACATTTTTGCCATAGGGGGAGTACAGAGAAGGTTCACCAGACTGATTCCTGGGATGACAGGACTTTCATATGAAGAAAGACTGGATAGACTCGGCTTGTATTCGCTAGAATTTAGAAGATTGATGGGGGGGTCTTATAGAAACTTACAAATTCTTAAGGGGTTGGACAGGCTAGATGCAGGAAGATTGTTCCCAATGTTGGGGAAGTCCAAAACAAAGTGTCACAGTTTAAGGATAAAGGGGAAATCTTTTAGGACTGAGATGAGAAAAACATATTTTACACAGAGAGTGGTGAACCTCCGTAATTCTCTGCCATAGAAGATAGTTGAGGCCAGTACATTGGCTATATTTAAGAGGGAGTTAGATGTGGCCCCTGTAGCTAAAGGGATCAGTGGGTATGAAAAGAAAGCAGGTATAGGATACTGAGTTGGATGATCAGCCATGATCATATTGAATGGCGGTGCAGGCTCGAAGGGTCGAATGGCCTACTCCTGCACCTATTTTCTATGTTTCTATCACCTATATTAGGAAATGGGAAACATTCTGCTTACGGTGCAACATCACGTATAACACGGCACGTGTGAGGGATGTTTTAGAATTCCTGTCCAGTCTATATTTTGATGAAAGACTGAGTTACAGTGCCATTAATTGTGCCAGGAGTGCACTATCACCATATTTATTGCTGGGGTCTAGACACCACACTGTTGGGTCTCACGCACCAGTATCGAAGCTCATGAAGGGTATCTTCAACACCAATCTCCCCAGGTCTAGATACTCAGAAATTTGGGATGTGAACATTGTACTGACGCTGCTTTGGCGGTGGGCTCCAGCTGCATCTCTATCTCTGGCCAAATTAACTTTTAAAGTGCTCATGCTCATGGCACTGGTTTCGGCACAACGGGTCCAGTCTCTGCAGAAACTGCGACTGGACACTATGGTAATAGCTACCAATAAAATAACTTTCTATGTGCAGGGCCTAATTAAGCAGAGCAGGCCAGGGGCATCAGGTCTCAAATTGGAATTTGTAGCATACCCCTGGACCTTCGCCTGTGTGTAGCCACACATTTATTACATTATATCAATGTCACAAAAAACCTCAGGGGGAATGAACTAGCAATGTTTGTTAGTCACAAACAACCTCACAAAAGAGTGTTAGTGCAGACCATCTCAAGGTGTTTAAGACAGGTGTTGGTTTGGGCTGGTGTGAACACTGATATTTTTAAATCTCACTCTACCAGGGATGCAACAACGTTGGCAGCGAGGGGTTTTGAAGTTCCTATGGACCACATCCTTGTGGCGGCAGGATGGTCAAATGAGAGAACTTTTCAGAAATTCTATAACAAACCCCTTTGCAAGCCAGGGGTGTTTGCTAATTCTATTTTGAATTCTGTCTTATAATTTACCCCGAGTGATAAGGGTCATTTTTGTTTCATAGTTATTATTTGTTTTAATAAAGCATCAGCATGCTTTAAATCCAGGTCATGTCTGAATGCATTATAATTTCACTCCTCCTTGGTCAACTAATGCAGTATGCGACGCATGGACTCGTTTCCACGGCATGAAATCACAGAGCTTTGAAATCCTCACGTAGTCACTCACGTGACTCCGAAGTAAAATAGTAAGATTAAACGAGAACTTACCAGTTTGAAGTTTGATCTTTATTTTATGAGGAGTTACGTTGTGGGATTACGTGCCCTCCACTCCCAACCCTCTATCATAAAAGTCAGCTGGTAGTTCTAGTTTCTCAAATCTTACTATGTTCAGTTCAACAACTGTTATCTGTGATTTCACACCGCTGCTTTGAAGATTGACGCACATGCAGGCTGGCGGGCTCTTCACGTAATCCCTCAACGTAACTCCTCATAAAATAAAGATCAAACTTCAAACTGGTAAGTTCTCGTTTAATCCTACCATTAAAGGACCTTAAAGTTCCTTTAAGAAGGAGGTGAGGAGGAATTTATTTTGTCAGAGGGTGGTGAATCTGTGGACTTCTTTGCCACAGAAAACAATGGAAACCAAGTCAATTGATATTTTTAAGGCAGAGATAGATAGATTCTTGATTAGTACGATATCAGAGGTTATGGGGAAAAGGCAGGAGAATGGGGTTAGGAGGGAGAGATAGGTCAGCCATGATTGAATGGCAGAGTAGACTTGATGGGCTGAATGGCCAAATTCTGCTCCTATGACTTATGACCTGATGAACAGCTTCATTAGAAACTGTCCTCAACATCCTACTGGCTACACATCATCCTGTCTTGGAGATTTATTGCTCCACGTTTGACATTGGTGATCCACAATATCCTGATAAGAGTGATCAAAATAATAAAATCCAAGGTTTTTTTCAAACTCGTACAGCTAATTAAATATTTCATCCAAGAACAATGAGGTCATCCAAAATGTTGGGCTCCTGCCTGCAATTTCAGAAGCAAAATATTCCAACATGATACAAGTTGAAGAGTATCTACAAAAATATTCAAACATTATTGTTTAAACTTACTCCTCTTAATCAAAAACGATCTTTGGAGTTTTGTTTCAGGATGCAAGTAAACCACGAGAATATAAACGACCATTGCTACCACCATTAAAAATCCAAAGCTTTCGATAATCCTGTACGCGATGGGAAACTCTAGAAAAGGAAATCAAAACTTGTGCGAAAAATATGAACTACATGCCAGAACAGAGTTTGCTTTTCAAGATCAATGCATCGCAGTTGTTTCAGCTCTTCCCTGATATTGAGCATGAAATGGGACGGATATGAGAATTTTAATATAGACAGTCTTGTAATTTGGCTGCAGGAAAAATAAATCTAAGGGGATTTAGTTCCCACAAACTATTACAGATGCACGACAGAATGTGTATATATTTATGCAATGGTATATGAACACACTGATCTGTTCAGTATTCGTGCCTACTATGCTCTGGTGTGCTAAAGCAAAGCAAGAATTTCATTGTCCTATCAGGGACACATGACAATAAAACTCTCTTGAACGCTTGAAAGTATTCTAACGGGATGCATTGCAGCCAGGCATATCAACTGCTCTGCTATTCACCACTTGAACTGGCAGAAGGCAGTGTTCACAGCCCAGTCTAACACAGGCTTGGCACTTCATCTTCATGGTATGTTGCTTTAGTAAGCCAGGAAATATTATCAAGGATCCTGTCACCTTGACTATTCCCTTTTCATTTTTCTACCTTGTGAAGATACAGAAGCTTGAAAGCCCAGATGTCCAGACTTAAATACAGCTTCTTCTCACTTCTATCAGATTCCTGAACTTATTGTTCCTACAGGGCTGCCACGTACTCTTACTCATAACTTTACCTCATTCTGTTATTGTCATTCTTTTTGTGTGTACTATTTCATATTACATTACAATCTTGCACCATTCTGCTCTATTGAGCTTGTATTTATTGTTGTAATATCTTCATGCCTGTATGGACATTGCCCCCTGGTGTATTTGACAATAAACAGATCCAAATGTGAATTGGGATACTGACCTGGATCGAAAATACAGAAGAGTGATGCAAACAACAAAGTGATGAAGCTGAGTAGCTGGAAGAATACAAAGAAAGCCGTCAGCTGTACATGCCGCTTGTGCACTGGAAAGACAGACGGACACTCTTTCACCGTCGGGTACAGATGGATAATACACAAACTCATGATATAATGAGTTACACAGTACAAGTGTTACCTCTGTATGTCCCCAGAGCAAAAAAGATAATGAAGACGGATGCAGCAAAAGATGTTGTTGTGCTCACCAGAGCAATTATGGCTGAGATAAAAGAGTACTGATTGAGTAGCACCAATCCTGAAACAGGAAACTGAAATCAACCTTTGTAAATACAACATGCAGAAATTAATAACAACTCCATGTAATGTGAAAGCAGCAAGTAACACGTCACTCCACGGCAAATATTCGTTTAACAGTGGCTCCACATACAGCATGGAAACTGGCCCTTTGATGCTGACCAAGATGCTCCATCATTGCTAGTCTAACCTGCCCATGTTTGGCTCAAATCCCTCTAACACTTTCCTATCCATGTACCTGTAGGTGCCATTTAGCTTAGTATTATAATCGTCTGATATTTTTTAAATGGCAAATTACCTTTTAAATGTTGCTTTAGTACCTGCCTCAACTTCCTCCTCTAGCAGCTCATTCCATATACCCACCATCCTCTGTGTGGAAAAAGTTGCCCCTCTGATTTCTATTACATTTTTGAGCTCTCACATTAAACCTAACTCCTCTGGTTTTCTGATTCCCATTCTCTGG
This sequence comes from Leucoraja ocellata, assembly GCA_036785375.1. Lineage (NCBI taxonomy): Eukaryota > Metazoa > Chordata > Chondrichthyes > Rajiformes > Rajidae > Leucoraja > Leucoraja ocellata. The sequence continues at coordinate 14,758 of JAWMAR010000712.1, read as the reverse complement.
GTAAAAGACTGTGTGCAACTACCCAATCTATTCCCCTCATGATACATCTCTATAAGATCACCTCTCATCCTCTCCACAATACATTGCATTAGTAAGACTGGAGATATAGTGAAGGATCCCACCACCTTGACCATTCACTTTTCTCTCTTCTACCTGAAAATACAAGAGCTTGAAAGCCCAGCTATCCAGACTTAAAAACAGCTTCCTCTCACATCTACCAGACTCCTAAACTAATCGTTCCCAGATCAGGAATAAAGTCCCAGCCTGCTCAAACTCCCTATGCCTCAGGCTCTCAAGTACGGGCAACATCCTTGCAAATCCTCTATGCACTCTTTCCAATTTAACAACAGGGTTACCAAAATTGAACACAATACTCTAAGTGTGGTCTCACCAATGCCTTGTTCAACTGTAACACAAGAGCCCAACCTCTATATTCAATATCCTGTAGATGAAGGCCATTGACCATTTTCAGGGAACGATCTCACTGCACTCCTAAATCCCTCTGCCCTGCAGCACTGCTCAGGGCCCTCCCATTCACGTGCAGAACGTGCCCTACCCTGCCCAAAATGCAACACCTCGCACATATCTGCATTAAAAACCAACCATTCCACTGCCCTCTTGTCCAACTAATCACCATCCTGCTGACATTTTTGCTAAACATCTTCACTATCTACAATTCCACCCACTTTAATATCATCTGCAAACTTACTAACCATAACTTGTACTCCTCCAAATTGTTGATATAAACAACAAAGAGCAATGGGCCCAGTACCGATCCATGATGCACCCCACTAGTCACAGCCTCCAGTCTGAAAAAACAACCTTCCACCATCACCCTCTGCTCCCTTCTATGAAGCCAATTCTCTATCCAGTTGGCTAGCTCTCCCTGGATCCCATGCAATCTCATCTTCCCAGGCAGCCCATCACCTGGAACCTTATCAAATGCTCCATATAGACAACATCTATAGCTTGGCCCTCATCAACCTTTTTGGTCACATCTTCAAAAATCTCAATCAGATTCATCAGACACTATCTCCCATGTACAAAAGCATGCTGACTATCATTAATTAGCCCCTGCCTATCCAAATGCATATATTATTATTATTAAGCTTTATTTCAGACTCAAGGTCCAGACAAGAGACGACATTACATAAAATACATTGCATATAAAAACACCATAAAATACATATAAAAGCTTAGTATATTCCTTATAAAAGCATCATAATATGCAAAAACACAATACATTATTTAAAATCCAGAATAAAAAGAAAGATGCTGTAGTGTCCTACAATGAGACAACGATACCAGTGTCTCCACAACTGGGATTCATAGCGTGTAGTGCTAAACCTTATCTTTGACAAAGCCACGATTATTACATTTTTAGAGTCATTTATCCTGCAAATGAATTTATACATATGATTTCTTAGCATAGCTTCTTAAGTACTGACTCCTGCAGCCACAAACATGTTACTAGCACTACACCATCTAGGTTTCCTTAGCAGTGTTCTCTTGGCATCATTAGAGGCCACCTTTAGTCTCTGCAAATTTATCTTTCCGTAGTTTGACCACAGGTGCGCAGTATAGAGTGGTGTGCAATATGCTCTAAACAGAGACATCTTCACCACATTTGTACATGCACCAAACTTATGCAAGAGAATATTCACATGTATATACAGCATGCGTCGTTGCCTATAAATATCCTCATCATCTGTCATTTGTTCTGTAATAAAATGCCCAAGATATTTTACCTTACCACAGACACTAAGATTAGACAATAGACAATAGGTGCAGGTGTAGGCCATTTGGCCCTTCGAGCCAGCACCGCTAATTATTTTCAGACAATTTAAAAGCAGGAAATTTTAGACATTTATCCTCTTTGGTTCTACAGATCATAACAGCACTCTTACAGGCATTATATTTAATATCATGTTCCACACCATACACAGAACATATATCTTATCCCACAGAATACTCTCCAGCAACTTGTCTACCACAGTTGTTAAGCTCATGGCTCAATATTTTCCAGGCTTTTCCTAGTAGCCCTTCTTAAACAGAGACATTAACCACCCTCCAGTCTTCAGGCACCTACCCCTGACTAATAATGATTCACAATATTCACATATTGCAGTTGTACAGAGCCCTAGTGAGACCACACCTGTAGTATTGTGTGCAGTTTTGGTCCCCTAATTTGGGGACGGTTTACAAGGTTGATTCTAGGGATGGCAGGACCGTCATATGCTGAGAGAATGGAGCGGTTGGGTTTGTACACTCTGGAATTTAGAAGGATGAGAGGGTATCTCATTGAAACATATGATTGTTAAGGGTTTGGACACGCTAGAGGCAGGAAACATGTTCCCCATGTTGGGGGAGTCCAGAACGAGCGGCCACAGTTTAAGAATAAGGAGTAAGCCATTTAGAACGGAGGCGAGGAAACGCTTTTTCTGATAGAGTGGTGAGTCTGTGGAATTCTCTGCCTCAGAGGGCGGTGGAGGCAGGTTCTCTGGATGCTTTCAAGAGGGAGCTAGATAGGACTCATAAAAATAGCGGAGTCTGGGGATATGGGGAGAAGGCAGGAACGGGGTACTGATTGGGGTGAGTTGTGAGTCTGTGGAATTCTCTGCCTCAGAGGGCGGTGGAGGCACTGCCAGTGGCTCTCCCTCCCTCCACCACTGCCCCCCCCTCCCTCCACCACTGCCCCCCTCCCTCCCTCCACCACTGCCCCTGTGCTGTCTGCTGGTGTTGATTCAGTGACAAAGATCACAGTTTAACTCAAAACAACAATGCAAACAAAATCTCTTCCCATCTAAAGGAGACAGTGCACAGACCTTCAAATCCCGTTGGGTGACGTAACACGAAAAACTCACCGTTGATAGAGAGCATACGAGTGTTCATGCTCTCGCTGATCTTGTTTTTGATCACACAGGTGTACAATTCACAGTTTTGAACTTGATCAGTTTTGATTGTTAATGTTCTGTTGTTACTGGACATTGAGTAAATCTCATTATTTTCAAGTGGTTTGCTTCCTTTAAACCACAAAATTGAATCTGTATTCCAACTATTTGAAACACAAATGAGTTGAGCAACTTTCACTGCAGTCACAGGGTGCTGTAATATCAATGGTGCTGCCAAAATATCTGTTGAAAGATTACATGAGTTTACTTTAGTATAGTTTAGAGATATAGCATGGAAACTGGCTCTTCGGCCCAGAGAGTCTGCGCCAACCAGCGATCCCCGCACACTAACATTATCATACACACACTAGGGACAATTCGCAATTTTACAAAAGCCAGTTAACCTATAAACCTGTATGTCTTTGGAGTATGGGAGGAAACTGGAGCACCCAGAGAAAACCCATGCAGGTCACAGGGAGAACGTACAAACTCCATACAGACCTATCCTGGTCAGGATGGAACCCGGGTCTGTGGCACTCTGAGGCATTAATTCTACCTCTGTGTCACCCTGCCACCCCAAATCAATCAATCAATCAAAAGACTTTATTGTCATTCAAAAATACACCAACAAATGCAAGACTGAACGAAATTTTGTTGCATCTGGCTCACCGTGCAACATAAAAATAACAAAAGGATAAAATAGATAGTAAGATAAAATAGATAATAGTGGCGGCACATTACATGGAATTAAAGGGTCTGATGGATCGGGGGAAAAGCTGTTGCAAAACCATATAACAATTACAGCACGGAAACAGGCCATCTCGGCCCTACAAGTCCGTGCCGAACAACTTTTTTCCCTTAGTCCCACCTGCCTGCACTCATACCATAACCCTCCATTCCCTTCTCATCCATATGCCTATCCAATTTATTTTTAAATGATACCAATGAACCTGCCTCCACCACTTCCACTGGAAGCTCATTCCACACCGCTACCACTCTCTGAGTAAAGAAGTTCCCCCTCATGTTACCCCTAAACTTCTGTCCCTTAATTCTGAAGTCATGTCCTCTTATTTGAATCTTCCCTATTCTCAAAGGGAAAAGCTTGTCCACATCAACTCTGTCTATCCCTCTCATCATTTTAAAGACCTCTATCAAGTCCCCCCTTAACCTTCTGCGCTCCAGAGAATAAAGACCTAACTTATTCAACCTTTCTCTGTAACTTAGTTGTTGAAACCTTTCTAGTAAATCTCCTCTGTACTCTCTCTATTTTGTTGACATCCTTCCTATAATTGGGCGACCAAAATTGTACACCATACTCCAGATTTGGTCTCACCAATGCCTTGTACAATTTTAACATTACATCCCAGCTTCTATACTCAATGCTCTGATTTATAAAGGCTAGCATTCCAAAAGCTTTCTTTACCACCCTATCTATATGAGATTCCACCTTCAAGGAACTATGCACGGTTATTCCCAGATCCCTCTGTTCAACTGTATTCTTCAATTCCCTACCGTTTACCATGTACGTCCTATTTTGATTTGTCCTGCCAAGCTTTTAGCACCTCACATTTATCAGTATTAAACTCCATCTGCCATCTTTCAGCCCATTCTTCCAAATGGCCTAAATCACTCTGTAGACTTTGGAAATCCTCTTCATTATCCACAACACCCCCTATCTTGGTATCATCTGCATACTTACTAATCCAATTTACCACACCTTCATCCAGATCATTGATGTACATGACAAACAACAAAGGACCCAACACATATTCCTGAGGCACCCCACTAGTCACCTGCCTCCAACCCGACAAACAGCCATCCATCATTACCCTCTGGCTTCTCCCATTCAGCCACTGTTGAATCCATCTTGCTACTCCTAGATTTATACCCAACAGTTGAACCTTCTTAACGAACCTTCCATGAGGAACCTTGTCAAAGGCCTCACTAAAGTCCATATAGACAACATCCACTGCTTTACCCTCGTTAATTTCCCTAGTAAGCTCTTCAAAAAATTCAAGAAGATTAGTCAAACATGACCTTCCAGGCACAAATCCATGTTGACTGTTCCTAATCAGACCCTGTTTACTCAGATGCTTATATAAATTATCTCTAAGTATCTTTTCCATTAATTTGCCCACCACTGAAGTCAAACTAACAGGTCTATAATTGCTAGGTTTACTCTTAGAATCCTTTTTAAACAATGGAACAACATGCGCAGTACGCCAATCCTCGGGGACTATTCCCGTTTCTAATGACATTTGAAATATTTCTGTCATAGCCCCGGCTATTTCTACACTAACTTCCCTCAATGTCCTAGGGAATATCCTGTCAGGACCTGGAGACTTATCCACTTTTATATTTTTCAAAAGTGTCAGTACTTCTTTTACTTTGAAACTCATAGTATCCATAGCTACTCTACTAGTTTCCCTTACCTCACATAATTCAATATCCTTCTCCTTGGTGAATACCGAAGAAAATAAATTGTTCAATATCTCCCCCATCTCTTTAAGCTCTGCAGATAGCTGTCCACTCTGTCTCTCCAATGGACCAATTTTATCCTTCGTTATCCTTTTGCTATTAATATAGCTGTAGAAACCCTTGGGATTTACTTTCACCTTACTTGCCAAAGCAACCTCATATCTTCTTCTTTATCTTTTCAAATTTATTTCTTAAGATTCGTTTTACATTCCTTATACTCCTCAAGCACCTCATTTACTTCATGCTGCCTATAATTATTGTAGATCTCTCTCTTTTTCCGAACCAAGTGTCCAATTTCCCTTGAAAACCATGGCTCTTTCCAATTTTTACTGTTTCCTTTCAACCGAACAGGAACATTAAATATTCTGTACTGTTAAAATTTCCCCTTTAAATGTCGTCCATTTCTCTTCTACATCCTTCCCATAAAACAAAATTTCCCAGTTCACTCCTTTTGTGGCGGCACTGCCCTGGCAGCAGCGGCTCACCTGCAGTCCGTTGGTTTTTACTTTTTTGTATTGTTTTTTTTCGTTTTTGTCTAGTTATGTTTTTGGTTTTTAGGCTGTGTTTATGTGGGGAGGGGGGTGGGGGGTGAAACGGGGGCTGCTGTCACTCCCTTCGGGGGAATACGACCTTTTTGTCGTATCCCCCTTCTTTGCCTCCGTCTACGCTGAGGCCTAGCGGAGCCGGTGACCTCGGGACTCTGGAGGCAGCTGACAGGACTCGTCCTGGGCTCGCTCCCGGCCCAGCCCAGGATGGAACGGTGCCCCCGTGAGAGCACCGTCGGAGTGGCCCAGCCCGAAGGAGGACGGCACTCCCGTCGGAGTGGCCCAGCCCGAGGGAGGAACGGCACTCCCGTCGGAGTGGCCCAGCCCGAGGGAGGAACGGTACTCCCGCTGGAGTGGCCCAGCCCGAAGGAGGAACGGCACTCCCGTCGGAGTGGCCCAGCCTGAGGGAGGAACGGCACTCCCGCTAGAGTGGCCCAGCCCGAGGGAGGAACGGCACTCCCGCTGGAGTGGCCCAGCCCGAGGGAGGAACGGCACTCCCGTCGGAGTGGCCCAGCCCGAGGGAGGAACGGCACTCCCGCTGGAGTGGCCCAGCCCGAGGGAGGAACGGCACTCCCGCTGGAGTGGCCCAGCCTGAGGGTGGAACGGTACTCACGTGAGGGCGATCCGGTCCGGGGGCTGGGCTGGGACGGTGCTCCGGTGGCTGGGACGACGTTCTGGCGGCGGTGTCCAGAGTCCTGGGTTCAGCCGCGGGCAGGCGGCTGCGTGTGCTGGACTGGAGGTGCGGCGGCTTCGACCACCCCGGGCCGCAGTGTTTGAACCGGCCCGTTCGCGGGGTTCGGTGAGCTGCGGGACTGTTTATACCATCGCTCGGTGGGGAATTGCCTCAGCGCAGAGGGAGAAGAGGGAAGAGACTGCAGCCCTAAGATTTTTGCCTCCACCACAGTGAGGAGGTGTTTGGAGGACTCACTGTGGTGGATGTTAATTTGTGTTTATTGTTGTTCATTATTGTATCATTGTATGTATGACTGCAGGCACGAAATTTCGTTCAGACCGTAAGGTCTGAATGACAATAAAGGAAATTCAATTCAATTCAATTCAATTCAATTCAATTTTAAATAATTTCGCATCTCATCAAAGTTAGCCTTTCTCCAATCAAAAATCTCAACCTTAGGTCCAGTTCTGACCCTCTCCATAATTATATTGAAACTAATGGTGTTGTAATCACTGGACCCGAACTGCTCCCCAACGCATACCTCCGCCACCTGTCCCGTCTCATTTCCTAACAGGAGGTCCAGCACTGCCCCTCCTCTAGTAGGTACCTCTATTTATTGCTGCAAAAACTATCCTGCACACATTTTACAAACATAATAGCAAGAATGTTCTTATTCAAATTAGTATCCCAAAACTACACACAATACTCCAGATGTGGCCTTACTAGGGCCCTGTACAACTGCAGAAGGACCTCTTTGCTGGAGTAACTCAATACGTCAGACAGCATTTCTGGAGAACATGGAGCAGTGACATTGCGGGTCAAGACCCTTCTTCAGACTGATTGTTATAGTCATACAACACGGTAATGGGCCCTTTGGCCAAACTTCCATATGCTGACCAAGATGATCCATCTACACTAGACCACCTGCCTGTGTTTAGCCCATATCCCTCTAAACCTTTCCTAAACCTAATCCTGTCCATATGTGTTCTAAATGTTGCTAGAGTACTTCTAGTGGTGGTGGGAGAAGCTAGAAGAGAGGAGGGATGGGACAAAACCTGGCATGGGATATGTGGATGCAGGTGTGGGGGAGAGCGTCATGGACAGATGTTTGGACAAAGGCCAGAGATGAAAAGACAAAAGATGGTAAGTCAAAGGAAGGAATATAGGTGGAAGGGGAGGGGAGAAGGTTGGTGGTTGTAGATGAGTTACCTAAAATTAATGGAGGAAACAGGCAGGGTGTAATCATACTTTATTCCTGCGGAATGAGCATTTACTTCTCCAATTTCAGGTAGTCCCTGCTTTCTAGTTCTCTCCCATCCCCTTCCCAGCTCTCCCACAGCCCACTGTCTCTGCCTCAAGTCAACTTTATTTGTCACATACACATACAAGATTTGCAGTGAATTGAAAGTGGCAATGCCTGTGGATTGTGCAAAAACAGAACAGAATAGAACAGATTCAGTATTTACATGTTTGAAAAAAAAAATGTTTTAAGACAAAACACATCAGTAAATTAGTACAGTAAATTAGTCCATGGTGAGATAAGAGTTTACAGGCCAGACAGTCTGTGGGAAGAAACTCCATCTCATCCTCTCTGTTTTCACAGCATGACAGCTTCCTGTCCTGGGCAGAGCAGTTCCTAAACCAGATTGTGATGTTCCCAAACAAGATGCTTTCCACAGCCCCAGAATAAAAGCACTGAAGGATCCTCAGAGCCACTCTGAATTTGTTCAGCTGCCTGAGGTGGTAACGGCGCTGCCTTACCTTACTCACCAGTGTGACAGTGTGTGTTGTCCATGTCAGATCCTCTGTGATGTGGACTCCAAGGTATTTAAAACAGCTCACCCTATCCACAGTAGTCCAGTTTATCTCCAGTGGCATGTACATCCTCAGATGTTGTGCCCTTCTAAAGTCAACAATCAACTCCTTAGTTCTAGTGACATTCAAGAGGAGGTTGTTGTTCTGACACCAGAGTGCCAGATCAGCCACCTCCTCCCGGTAGGCTTTCTCATCGTTATCGGAGATCAGGCCCACCACCACAGTGTCATCAGCAAACTTGATGATGGAGTTGGAGCTGAACCTAGCCACACAGTCATGTGTGTACAGGGAGTACTGTTGGGGGCTAAGGACACAACCCTGGGAGGATCCTGTGTTCAAGGTGAGGGGGTTGGATGTATGTCTCCCCATCTTGACCACCTGGGGCCTGGCAGTGCGAAAATCCAGGACCCAGGCACACAGGGAGCATTCAGCCCCAGTTCCAGCAGCTTCTCAGCAAGTCTGGTGGGGACAATGGTATTGAAATCTGAACTTAAGTCAATGAACAGCATCCTCACATAGCCCCATTTCTGGCTATCAAGGTGAGAGAGGGCGGTGTGCAGAACCTGGAAGACCACATCTTCCATGGATCTGATCTGCGAACTGCAGCGAGTCCATGTTGCGAGGGAGGAAGGCCCAGATATGGTTTCTTGATCAGACTCTCGAAGCATTTCATGACCACCGAGGTGAGGGTCGGTAGTCATTCAAGCAAGCTGGAGAGGCATTCTTTGGCACTGGTACAATGGTGGATCTTTTGAAGCAGGCATGGACCACAGACTTGGCCAGGGAGAGGTTGAATATTGTGGTGAGCACTGGAGCAAGCTGAGTAGCACAGGACTTTAGTACTTGAACAGATTTACCACCTGGGCCTACAGCTTTCCTCGTGTTCACAAGCATCAGAGCCCTCCTCACGTCGTGCTCGGACACCGAGAATGTGTGCACATCCCCAGCGGTGGACCTCCCTCCAGCCTCGCTAGCCAGCCCGCTTGCGGTGTTGTTTTTAGACGGCGAGCTAGGGGTGATGTTGCCTGTCTCGAATCGTGCGTAGAAAGAGTTCAGTTCATCAGCTAAGGAGGTGCCGGCACTTACGGTTGAGGGGGGGCTGCTCCGGTAATTAGTTATAGTCCGTAGCCCCAGCCAAAGGCGCCTGGTGTCCTGCTGCATCATCTGTGACTCCATCCTGTCCCTTAACTCCCTTTTGCATCCTTCACAGCCCTTTGCAGTCTGTAGGACTCTGCGTTGTAGTCGTCCATATTGCCGGATGCCAGGCCAGAGTTGTAAGCAGCGGTGCAAGTATTCAAGTCAACGCGAATGGACCTGACCACCCAGGGTTTTTGATTAGAAAAGATACTAACCCTTACCGTGGGAACGATGTTATCGGCTAGTGTTGCAATGAAGTCCGTGACCGCTTACGCAAACTCACTGATGTCTGCAGAACTTGCTTCAAACATATTCCAGTCAACATCGCTTAGTGCATCTTGCAGCATGGCCTCTGAATGGTCAAACCACATTACGTCCCTCGTCACTGCCGCTTCCCGTACTATCCGTTCTTTATAATCCGGTAACAGGAAAATGGCAACGTGGTCAGATTTTCCAAAAGGAGGGAGAGAAACGGCCTTGTGGCCTTTCCTGAATGGCGTGTAGCGGTGGTCCAGTTCTTTTCCCCCTGGTGACACAACGTGATGTGTTGGCAGAAAGGCATGACCTTTTTTAAATTTGCCTTTTCTTTTCCTCTCTTCTTCCCTTTTTGAGATTTGCCTTTTCTCGTCCTTTCTTCTTCCCGCCCCCACCCCCCCCCCCCCCCCCCCCACCCACCCCCCGTATCAGAAGGGTCTCGACACGAAACGTCACCTGTTTCCTTCGCTCCATAGATGCAGCCTCACCCGCTGAGTTTCTCTAGCATTTTTGTCTACCTCCCATACTTAACACAAATATCAGAAACAAATTAAACAGCACCCAGCATGCTATGTCCTTACCTAAAACGTCCAGAATTTTTTTATAATAAGACTTCTGCACAGTTTTTTCATATGTTGTTACAACTGTTCTCATAAACGCCACGGTCATCCAGATCTACATTGTTCAGTACGAGAGACCCATTCTCTTTGTGATAATTTATCCGATTAATGTAATAATCACTGTAACGAATATGACTTGAGCCAACGGTATGAATCACTATCAAGGTATGCCGATGTCGTAAGACAAGTGACCATTTGTTCACTGTTCCTTTTGGAAGTCTGGTTTCTTTGAATCCTTTCAGTAAAACTGAGGAATAACGGCCGGCAATAATATATTCCACAGTCACAGCAGTAGCGTGCAATTGTGAATAAACTGTAAAACACAAACACATGATGCATTGCTTCTTGTAGAACCTGTGCAACGATGGACTACAGATGAGAGTGCAAGGAGATGGCAGAGGATTAGAGGGCATCAGTTGCAGGGAAGGTTGGACATATTTAGATTCTGATTTGTCTGGAATGTGGGAGGTTATGGGGAACTTTATATAAGTATATCAATGATAAATTGCATAGACGAAGTGGAAAGTCAGACCATTTTGCCCAAGATGGAAATATCACAGGCAAGAGGTGTTTGATGCATCAGCTTTAAGGTGAGAGGGACTACTTTTAATGTTTTGTTTACACAGTGGTGATTTGCTGGAATGCGCAGGCAGGGTGTGGTGGTGGAGGCAGACATGATAGTGGCATTTAAAGACAATTTTAAAGAAGCACAGATATATGGAGGGATATGGATTATATGCAGAGAGACAAGGGTCGGTCTGGGCATCATGTTTGGCTTAGATATTGTCAGCTAAAGGGCATGTTTTTGCGTTGTACTGTTCCATGGTGTTCCAGAGTGAAGGGAGGTAGATGTCCCAGAGCAGAGGTATACATTTAGGAGGTGGGGCAAGTTATCCTGTGGGGAAACTGTTACCCCTGCTTCAGTTCAGTTTAGTTCATTGTCACGTGTACCGAAGTACAATGAAAAGCTTTTGTTGTGTGCTAACCAGTCAGCAGAAAGGCAAAACATCGTTACATTGATTGCATTAACAGTCTAAAGTTATACATAAGGGAATAACGTTTAGTGCAAGGTTAAGCCAGCAACGTCTGACCAAGGAGAATGAGGGTAAACAAAGCGGTAGTGGGTGTGTCCTAATGGGGGAGGTGGTTTAGGGTCATGTGATGTAATTCCCCCCCCCCCCCTACAGTCCCCACCCGACACTGTCCCAACCCAGCCCCACTGTCTCCATCCCAATACTGTCCCCACCCCCACACTGTCCCCACCCCCACCTCCACACTGTCCCCACCCCCACTGTCCCTGTCTCCACACTGTCCCCACACTGACCCTGTCCCCACTGTCCCTGTCTCCACACTGCCCCCTGTCCCCACACTGTCCCTGTCCCCACTGTCCCTGTCTCCACACTGTCCCTGTCCCCACACTGTCCCTGTCTCCACACTGTCCGTCTCCACTGTCCCTGTCACCCCACTGTCTCTGTCCCCACACTGTCCCTGTCCCCACACTGTCCCTGTGACCACACTGTCCCTGTCACCACTGTCCCTGTCTCCACACTGTCTCCTCACTGTCCCTGTCCCCACACTCTCCAGTATCCCTGTCCCCAAACTGTCCCCCGTCACCACTGTCCCTGTCCCCCACTGTCCCTGTCCCCACACTGTCCCTGTCCCCACACTGTCCCTGTCCCCACACTGTCCCTGTCCCCACAGTGTCCCTGTCCTCACTGTCCCTGTCACCACTGTCCCTGTCCCCACACTGTCCCTGTCACCACTGTCCCTATCCCCACTCTCCTCACTGACCCTGTCCCCCACACTGTCCCCACACTGTCGCTGTCCCCACTGTCCCTGTCACCACTGTCCCTATCCCCACTCTCCTCACTGACCCTGTCCCCACACTGTCGCTGTCCCCACTGTCCCTGTCCCCACACGGTCCCTGTCCCCACTGTCCCTGTCACCGTCGCGACACTGTCTCCACCACTGTCCCCACACTTCCAACCTGTCTCCCACACTGTCCCCACACTATCCCCTGACCCCGCACTGTCCCTGTCCCCACTCTCTCCACACTGTCCCACTGCCTCCAATGTACACTGTCCCTGTCTCCACACTGTCCCTGTCTCCACACTGTCCCTGTCCCCACACTGTCCCTGTCACCACTGTCCCTGTCCCCCTCACTGTCCCTGTCTCCACTGTCCCTACGCTGTTCCTACACTGTCCCCACACTCTCTCCACACTGTTCCCACTGCTTCCACACTGTACACACTGTCCCTGTCCCCACACTGCCCGTCACCACAGTCGCTGTCCCCACACTGTCCCTGACCCCCCACGCTGTCCCTTCACTGTGCCTGTCCTCACGCTGTCACTGTCCTTACACTGTCCCAACATTGTCCGTCCCCCACACTCTCCCCCACTGTCTCCGCACTGTCCCTACACTCTCTCCACACTGTTCCCACTGCTTCCACACTGTACACACCCGTCCCTGTCTACACATGGTCCCCACACTGCCCCCTGTCCCTACACTGTCCCCACTGTCCCTGTCCCCACACTGTCCCTGTCACCACACTGGCCCCGTCCCCACACTGTCCCTGTCCCCCACACTGTCTCTATCTCCACACTGTCCCTGTCCTCACTGTCTCCATACTATCCCTGTCCCCACACTGTTTCCTCACTGTCCTTGTCCCCACTGTCCCCATCACCACTGTCCCTGTCCCCACTGTCCCTGTCCACACACTGTCCCTGTCCCCAGTCCCTATCCTCACATTGTCCGTCCCCACTGTCCCTGTCACCACACTGTCCGTCCCCACACTGTCCCTGTCCCCACACTGTCCCTGTCCCCACACTGTCTCCTCACTGACCCTGTCCCCACACTGTCGCTGTCCCCACACTGTCCCTGTCCCCCACTGTCCCTGTCCCCCACACTGTCCCTGTCGCGACACTGTCTCCACCACTGTCCCCACACTTCCAACCTGTCTCCACACTGTCCCCACACTATCCCTGACCCCCTGTCCCTGTCCCCACACTCTCTCCACACTGTTCCCACTGCCTCCAATGTACACACTGTCCCTGAGCCCACTGTCCCCGTCTCCACATGGTCCCCTCAATGCCCCTGTCCCCAAATAGTCCCTGTCCCCACACTGTCCCTGTCCCCATACTGTCCGTCACCACTGTCCCTGTCTCCAGTGTCCCTGTCCCCGTCACCACACTGTCCCTGTCCCCACTGTCCCTGTCTCCACTGTCCCTGTCCCCACACTGTCCCTGTCCCCACTGTCCGTCACCACACTGTCCCTGTCTCCAGTGTCCCTGTCCCCACAGTCCCTGTCCCCCACTGTCCCCTGTCCCCACACTGTCCCTATCCCCACACTGTCTCCTCACTGCCCCTGTCCCCTCACTGTCCCTGTCGCCACACTGTCCCTGTCCCCACACTGTTCCTGTCCCCGCTGTCCTTGTCCCCACACCGTTCCTGTCCCCGCTGTCTTTGTCCCCACTGTCCCTGTCCCCACATTGTCCGTCTCCACACTGTCCCTGTCTCCACACTGTCCCTGTCCCCACGCTGTCCCTACAATGTCCCGGTCCCCACACTGTCCCCACCCTGTCCACGTCCCCACTGTCCCTGTCCCCACATTGTCCGTCTCCACACTGTCCCTGTCCCCACATTGTCCCTGTCTCCACACTGTCCTCACCCACCGGGCCAGACCCAGGACAACATCAACCAAATCCGGAGCCACATTTTTCCCGCTCGAGCGCCAACCGCCGGCCACCAGACGTTTCCCGTATCCTCGCGCCGTCGCCAGAGCGCCCCCCAGTGGTTAACCAGCTCCAGAGCCCCCCCCCCCCCCCCCCCCCCCCCCGCAATGTGCGAGGTCAGGGTCGGGCCGTGCTGCTGTTTCCATGGTGAACCGGCCGGCCCGCGGAAAATGAAGCGACTGGGCCTGGATGTGGGCCGGTGGGGATGGAGAGGAGAGAGGGAGGGGGGAGAGGGAGAGAGGGGTTGCAGGGGGGGGTGGGGGGGGGGGCGGAGAGGGAGAGGGAGTTAGGGGTTTCAGGGGGGGGGGGGAGAGGGAGAGAGGAGGAGGGGGGAGAGAGGGATGGAAGGGGGAGAGAGGAGAGGAGCGGGAGAGGGAGGGAGGGGAGAGAGGAGGGGAGAGGATTGAAAAGGGGAGAGAGGGAGGGGAGAGAGGGATGGGAGGGGGGAGAGGAGGAGGGGGTGATAGAGGAGAGGGAGGAAGGAGGGGGGAAGGTTAGAATTTCATACTTCCGTTGTTGGCACATATGACAAATATTCTGGATCGACTCTTCCCTCCTCTCTCCTCCCTTCCCGTGGCATCTGGAGTTCCTGATCTGGAAGCTGTTGCGGGG